>OVBW01003198.1:0-10554 GCA_900406355.1 Erysimum pusillum
ATGTGTGTGTATCAAGATTAATTTGGTAGAAAGAAAATTATAACGAGAAATTGGATAAAAACAGAGCTATTTTGTGCATATATCTTTTAAATACAATATCTCATGCAAATAATGGAAGAAGAAAAATATTATAACAAATATGTAAACGGGTAAAAAATCATTAATGATCACATTCCAATCTTGTCTTTTTGTATACGGTACATAACGGATTGCGAAATGAACTTGTAAATCCATAAATCCATAATTCTAGTGTTAAATTTATGGTGATTAAATTTACAAATACTAGTATGAATGTATGAATTATGATACATGTTTTGCTCATTTACGATATTGATATTCATTTATGTTATGGTTCTTTTATTTTATTTTTGGGATGGATGGATATATCGACCTAATTAATTTTGAAATGATTATTCTTTTGTTTAATTTTAAACGATCTTTATACATAGATTTTTTTTAAATAAAATATTTTGAATTTTCTTTTTAATAACAGTTTAACCAATGATAAATTAATATGCATAATACAAATAGTACAAAGAAAAAGTAAAAATATAATTATTTTTGTATTGAAAGCTGAAAACATATGATAGAAAAATTTATACTTAAAATATGATTAAAAAAAAAAAAAAAAAAAAAAAAAAAAAAAAAAAAAAAAAAAAAAAANAAAAAATTGGCGGATGGAATATCACATTAAATTTCAAAAAAAAAACCAAAATGTAAAATGTTCGCATTACTTGACTCAAATTATACAAAATTCGTGGACAAGGTTTTTTTCTCTTATATTTTGAGAATCATCTTTTTTTTTTAGTTTTTTTATAACCACAAGTGTGAGTGGTAGTGTCTTTGACTTTTTAACAAATCCGGACAAACTAAACTTAAACTCATGAGTTCCTTGTTACACGGAAAAATGTACGAATACGATTGTTTAACAAAACCAAAACAAGACCTTAAATAATATTTGCTTTTCCTTTTTAATTTCCTTATATTGTTGTTTTTTTATTGTGTAACGTAGAAACATAGAATTACTACCATCAAGGATTCAGATGATAACGTTAAGATGGATCATAACGATGATAATGACAATGATGATGAGAAGAGGAGAATCAATGAGATTGGATATGGAATCAGGTATCACAAAATGTATCTCAGATGACATCAAATCAAATTACATGACTGTTGGAACTTATTCCATCGTGAATCCACACGAAGGTCACCATCTTCCACCTTCTCACAAAATCTTCGTTACTGTAAGCATTAAACTATGAATTGAGGATATATAATCGTCTATGAATCATTTGATGGAGAATCACGTACATTTTATGTATAATCTCTTTATAGGTAACATCACCTAAAGGGAATAGCCGTCATCACGCAGAGAATGTAGAGTCGGGAAAATTCGTGTTTACGGCTGATGAAACCGGCGATTACATGACGTGTTTTGTGGCTCCAGGTTATAGACCTGCGGCGAAATTCGCGGTTGATTTCGAGTGGAAAAGTGGTGTAGAGGCTAAAGATTGGACCACTATCGCAAAAAGAGGCCAAATCAATGTAAAAACTATATGTTCAAACCTAACTATACTTATTATAGAACCCATCCATATCGATCTAAACCATATTATAATTGGATATGTTTGTTTTCAGATGCTGGAGGTGGAGGTGAGGAAATTACTTGACGTGACAGAAACTATACACGACGAAATGTTTCTGCTCCGAGAGAGGTACAAATTTAACCATCAAATATAATTTACGATCATAGATCTATGTCATAATACAATTACTAGAATAGATCATTTTAATAGCGAAATCGGATAGTATTTTGTCTCTATAATCATAGTACTTTCATTTGATTAGTTTGGTTGTTCAATTGTTGGAAAAAAGTAGTATGTTGATAAATGTTATAACACTTTTTATGGTCTCATGTTTTAAAATATAATTTCACTATTTTCTATCATTCAGAACATTAATCTAAGTTTTTACATTTTCAAAAATTTTAATAGTGATTATGTATTATGAGCAAGTTAAAAACATAGCTACAAAATACCTCACTATTTTTTTTTTTTTTTTTTTTTTTTTTTTTTTTTTTTTTTTTTTTTTTTTNTTTTTTTTTTTTTTTTTTTTAATTAGAAAAACTAGTTTTTAAGCGGTTTGCGATAACTTGACTATTTTGTTATTCCGATATTTATCTAACATACCATTCAAACCGTTACAAATTCAAGTGTGAGCTTGCATTTCCTTTGATCTAGGCAATGAGATTGTTCAAAGTTTCGATTAACATGATCTACAGTTAGCATAAAAAAAAGAAAAATCAATTTGATGGGTTTATAATAAGTAATGTGAAATTGTGACAGGGAGAGGGAAATGCAAGAGTTAAACCGATCAACGAATTCAAGAATGGCGGCACTAAGTGTATTGTCGTTGGCGGTTTCGTTGTCGGTCGCCGGTTTACAACTATGGCACCTCAAGTCATTCTTGGAGAGGAAGAAGCTCCTCTGATCAAACATTTTGCTTTTTTTTTTTTTTTTTTTTTTTTTTTAAATTTTAAAAGTTTTTGGTTNAGATTTTGGTGTTTTCAATTTAGTTTCTGTTACTTACTAAACCAATTCTTGATCTTGAATTTTGAGAAATTAAAATTGCAATTTTTACTTACTAAACCAATCAAACTCCTCTAATTGGTTTTCATTGCAAGGTTTTTCTTTTTCAATTGGTTCTCTTGTAGTGTAGTATTAAGATATTGGCTCTTTAGATTTGTGGCATTTTAGTGTAGGTTAAACACCAAAAAAGAGGCCTAGCTCTCTCATGTTTGGATAATAACTCGAACACGAAATAGAACTTTAAGTATCTCTCTGGGATGTTATGGAAGGCTAATATCAATTGGTCTTCCTGTCAGTTTATTTGGAATACTGAAAATCGGAGACGGAAATGGCTATCCAGTAGTCCGTAGATAACTTAACCCGCGAAATCCGACAGTCGAGTATAACCCGCCAAACCCGTTATTTTTTCAGGTTAAAGGATCCTCTCGTAAGTCATTTACGGGTCAGAAAGTAAAAGATGGATTCATTAAACCAAACGACATCACTAGAAAACTCATTACACATACTTCATGACTTAGGGAGGTCTCATTAAAGTTAGCACAAACACGAAGCAAAAACAAAACACAGCAATTGACATAAACATAGAGAGAACTCTGCTTAGGTTACTTATTTAGTCATAAGAATGCAATCCCAACGAAATAATTCGTTCAGTCATCGTCATCGCGATGTCCTTTGTGATGCTTATCCTTCTTCTTCTTTTTATCATCATCATCATAGTGTTTCTTCTTCTTCTTATCATCATCATCATCATAGTGTTTCTTCTTCTTCTTATCATCATCATCATAGTCCTTATGTTCCTTCTTCTTCTTCTTATCATCATCATCATAGTGTTTCTTCTTCTTATCATCATCACCATAGTCCTTATGGTCCTTCTTCTTCTTTTTCTCATCATCATCATCATAGTATTTCTTCTTCTTCTTATCATCATCATCATAGTGTTTCTTCTTCTTATCATCATCATCATAGTCCTTATGTTCCTTCTTCTTCTTCTTATCATCATCATCATCATAGTGTTTCTTCATCTTCTTATCATCATCACCATAGTCCTTATGGTCCTTCTTCTTCTTTTTCTCATCATCCTCATCATAGTGCTTCTTCTTCTTCTTATCATCATCATCATACTCCTTCTTCTCCTTCTTCTTACTCTTCTCATCATCATAATCCGTACCACTCTACAACATTTATATAACCATTCGTTCAAAACTCATCCAAACCCATTTCAAACTAACACAGAGTATAAAATTTACTTAGTGAAATTTCAATTTCAAATTCAATTTCGATTTCTCATACTTACATGTTTTTTGTGACCATCATCATCCTCGTGACGGCCATGGCTAGGTTTCATGTAATTGCTCTCAACTCTTCCACCATAGCCAGATCCGTGCTCCGATTCAGTTTTCCGGCCATACTCAACCTCCGTTCTCCCTCCATAACCGGAATTAGGTTTCCCGCCATACTCAACCTCCGTTCTCCCGCCATAACCGGAATTAGGTTTCCCGCCATACTCAACCTCCGCTCTTCCGCCGTATCCAGAATTAGGTTTCCGGCCAAAATCAGATCCAGATCCAGGTCCGGGTCGGGAATAGCTACTGTACTCGGATTTGAGAGCTTGATCACCATAAGCAGAAGGCTCATGAACGGAGGAAGAGAAATTAGGTCGTTGATACTCGAAAGCGTCGCCGGAGCGAGAGGAGAGAGGGTAACAAGTCTCGTCGGACGGTGGAATTGAACGGCCGTACGTCACAGTGATGTCATAGCCTCCACTATACGGCGTCGGATCGTAATCGGCGTAGTCGTCCACGTCATTATCGTCGTTGGTGTAATACGGCATCGTTTTGAGAGTTTTTTTCTTCTTCTTCTTCTTCGCTCTGATGAGCCTCTGATTCTTTTGGGATCTCTCTCACGAAACAATTGGTTTCCTCTGTTTACATGGCGACTACTACGTACGAAAAGTCAATGGTGCCACGTGGATTTATCTGTATTGTCTAAGTCAAAAGTATCATAATTAGTGAAGTGGCAGTACAATCTGACCACAAAATTAATGAACGATCATAGTTGTTTAATGTTTAGTAATCTGATCCACTATACACAGATATTTATGCCTCAAGATTATTATCATAAATGATAATTGTCATCTTCGTCATCAAACCTAATACTTTTGAAAAATGTTGAAATTTTGAAATAATGATGTCTATATGTTGTTTTTAGTTTAAGTATTACAATTATAAGTTTTAAATAAATTACGTATTTTTCAGGTAACAAAAAACATTTATGAAAAAAAAAAAAAATGGGTGTATTTTTTGAAAGTTTTTTCAAAAAATTATGAAAAGTAATATTGGGATTTTAGAATACTGATATTAAATCTACGAAATTTTAAGTTTGGATATTAAATAAAAAAACTATAAATAAACAAGGTATTTTACAGGTAATGAATAAAATTCAAGTATTTTTCTTCTAAAAATAAAAAAATTAGTATTCTTTTGGGGTTCTTTCCTGTTTAAAATGTAAAACAAAAAACTCTTTTTCAAAATTTTCATGACAATTTATCTATAAGTCTTTTTCAGTATCTTTATATAATAAAAATCATTTAACAAACCACATATGTCAAGATTCAAATCTTGACATGGACGATATAAAAGTTTATTTTAATGCAAATTATTTATTTATTGTATACTCCATTAACATGCTTTTTTCTAAGGCAAATATCACAAAATAATATTTTTCTTTTTAGAGAAATTTTATAAAACACCCTAAATGAGATTAGATTTGACAAATATGCCTTTTCTTTTTTAACTATAATTCTTTTTTAGCTAATTGACTAAATTTTTCCTTACAAATGGTTTATAATTACTTCAATATCTAAACTATAATGGAAAAATACAAGATTGAAGAAACCATGTAAAGAAGTCTTTTTAAAACAAAAGTTCAACAATTGTGTTTTTTTCTTCTAACGTCTTATGTTATTGAAAGAAAGGAAAAATAAATATTTTAACAAAAAAAAAAAAAGAAAGGAAAAATAAGTCAAAGGCTTAAGAAGTACAACAAAATCAGAATATAACTTATGCAAAACAGAGAAGAAAAATAACAAAACTAACGACATTCTTCCTCAATTCGATTAATTTGTATTTAATTTTTAAAATGACTATACTTAGAAAAAATGACAATAACATCAGTAACGTAAATAACATGTCAATAATACTTTAAAATGTAAGAGATGTTGGAAGTTATTAATTGAATTAATTTAACTTGAGTTTGATGATTTTTTATCAACAACACAAAATTTGAAGTGATTTTGTTTGATACAATTGAGAATAATGAGATTGAACGCTTCGGATATTCAAAGAAAACTAATAAATGTTTGAAATTTTCTTACAAAATTCCTAACTCTTTAGTTGTTATTTTTTTATAACCAAATTCCTTATATTTTCCTACAAATATATATGTTTTGTAAGATTTTGGTAGAAAATTTCTGACAATTATCCTATAATATTTTGTTGTAAGAAATTTTATACGAATTTTCTACTATTTCTATTTTCCTTCAAAATTTTGAACGTTTTAGGTGCGCAAATTAGTCTATCAAAAAATTTGAAGGAAATATCGTAAAATTTGATGATGTTTGTATGCAACTAGTTTCTTTGTTAAGACCTAACAAGATGATTTGAATCAACATTAGGGAGCTGTGGTTGTAACTTATGTTAATTGGTTCATCTTTTCCTTCTCTGATCTTGTTAAATATTAGACTCTATTAGAGTGAGACTTGGAAGTTGCCAGAACTTATTAGAGTGAGACTTGCAAGGCGGACCTGTGCTTTTCCTCATGTTCGAGTACATGGGCACATACGTCAAGAATTACATTCCACATAATGATGGCAACATTGAGCCTCGTAATGTCAAGGTTAGATTAACAACCACCCTGGAGAGTCAAAAATGATATATATCATGTACCAACGTCTATGCAAGGGAAATCTCATTCTACCATGGCTGCAGGTTACTTACTATTTACTCAAATCAGGTGGGTCTCTCTTTGTCCTCAACCTTCACCCTCTTTACTTGACAAACATAACACAACACTTTAAACTTGTGTCACTCTTTTTCCTTGGAAACAGGTTGTTCGGGACCCCAACCGAAGAAACGTGGCCTGGTGTGAGCAAGCGCAAGCACTGGCATGAATACCCAAATTGAAAATCGTTGAGTCTCTCCTCATCTGTTCCAGAACTCGACCAGACTGGAGTTGATCTTCTCTTTGTAAGTCCAAAGTTCTATGATATAACATCAAAATAGACTCAAACGCAAGACACGAACTAATTACGTTATTATTTTCCTAGAATAGAAATTGATGTAGTACGAGCCAGCGAAGCGAATGTCAGCTAAGATGGCTATGTCGCATCCTTTCTTTGATGATCTCCCAAATAAGGCATTGCTGCGAGGATTTGATTATAACTAGTGGGTTTCACAATCTTTCCACTCTGAGGATATTTTACTAAGTCATCGTTGGTTTGTGATTTAAATAGAATTTTAATGACTTTAATTGTTATGTAGAATATGTTGTTATATATTCAATAAAGATTTTGTTAAACTCTTAATGAATATGGTGTTATTGGATTAAGAGTTTTATAAAGTCATTAGAAGTTTGTGTTATTCAAATAAAACAAAACAATCTATGATTGTTAATGAATTCAATAATTGTGTTATTGGTTATGATTTTAAACATTTTTCTTTACAAAATAAAATCATGGAAAGTATGATTGAAATATTGTGATTGTTTGGGAGATTTTACAAGATTATAGAAAAACTAATCAACAAGACTATAGAAAACTCTCTAACAATTATTTTAAATCTTTCACTTATTCACTTTCTATGATTTAATTAAAGTCATCAAAATTCTATTTAAATCACAAACCAATAACACCCCCTAACAACTTCTATATAGAAAATAACATTTAATATATTGTTTTTTAAGAATGTAAAATTTTGTTTGACAAAAAAAAAAAAAAAAAAAAAACTGAAAAATTTATNCAAAAATGTATATTACTTAAATGCATTATATAACGTTTGATCTGTGTTTTGCGGAAATGGTCTTGGAATTTGCTGGTGGTTCGTCTCGTTGGTAACATGGACACATGGTGTCTTCAGGCTGTGTTTTTTTATCGTTTTCTTCACCTTACAAAATGCGGATGGTTCGTTTCACCCACTTGATTGGATTTCCTCCGGTTTTGTTAGAAGGTTTAGGTTGTCGTCTCCGCCACGGTCAACAGGATCCTCTCAGATGTGTGATCTTGGACTGAAAGAGTTGAGCAAGTGGGTTCTCTCGTTCTCCTTCCTTTGTCAATTTCTCGTCCGGTTTCTCGATCCAATCTTCTTTATCTCGCCTATATTTATCTTGTTGGGCTTNNNATTAAGACAAATCGGTTTGCGGTTCCTCCTATTTTCGTAGTTTGTAATTTATTTTTATCATTTTTGTCTCCCGATGTTTTTTATATGCCGCCGGCTTATGTTTCCCTTTTTTGAGCTTAGTTTTCGGGGATATCTTTGTCTTCCGCCGGCTTTGTGTATTAAAATCGTATTCCACCCTTGTAAAGTAAACTCAAGTTGACAAAAGAAAAAAAAAAAATGCATAATATAAAGTAGATTGATAAGTTTTAGAAGGTGAGTAGCAAAAGATAAACTAGGTTTTTGTTCCAAACCAAAAATGTAAGCCATCTTCAAGTTTGGAAACACTTTTGAACGTGAATAGTCAATTACATACATTACAGTCAATAATTTTGATGAATTGTTTCGGTGAAGTTAGAAATTCACCATGTCTTCTCCTGTTTCTTTCACACCACATTTGAATGAATGGACATAGCGCAAGATAAATCGAGCTGTTTATGCTACGATTAAAAGGGTTAAAACTTCCCTTTCACAAACTATGGGGTAAATACACAAATAAGTAGAAATAAAGGGAGACTTTACGAATTAAAAAAAAAAACTTATCACAGATGGTGAAGGAAACAATTCGACACCTATTAAACCAAAAGATTCTGCTACAAACCGACGCAACCTCTTCTCTTACTATGGCGACGAGTCGAATGATTAGAGTTGCTCAAGATGGTTCTGGAGATTACTGTTCCGTTCAAGACGCAATTGATTCGGTGCCTTTAGGTAACACGTGTCGTACTGTGATTCGTCTTTCTCCAGGGATTTACCGGCAACCGGTTTACGTACCGAAAAGGAAAAATTTCATTACTTTCGCCGGAATCTCACCGGAGATTACGGTTTTGACTTGGAACAATACAGCTACCAAGATTGAGCATCACCAGGTAAAAGATTGAGCATCACTAGGTGTGTTTTGGACACGTGGAGGGCTCTGATTGGTTTGATTGGTTTTGCAGGCGTCTAGAGTTATTGGGACTGGTACGTTTGGGTGTGGGAGTGTTATTGTTGAAGGTGAAGACTTTATTGCAGAGAACATTACTTTTGAGAACTCTTCTCCTGAGGTAATACATAAAGTCTCTTCCTTTTACACAAAGTTTGTAACTTTATTGTTGCTCAGATTAAAATCAATAGTTGTGTTTGATGAATGTTAGAATTGGGATGAGACTTAAAAATGTTTACTTTCTTTGTGTTATTACTCAACTTATAAAGTCTCTCCCTTTATGAATGGTGGGATTAGAATCAAGAGTTGTGAATGGTGATTGGTGAATGTTAGAACTAGGGATGGCTTAAAAAATGTTTACTTTCTTATGCTATTGGGGTTTGATTAGGTTTTATCTTGTGAAATGAATTAGTTAACTCAGTTTTGGGATAAGATTTGTTAGTGTTTAATGTGTTAATCATTTTATAGTATATATGTGTTTTGACCCTTTTAGTTACTATATAGGGATCAGGGCAAGCTGTTGCGATAAGAGTTACTGCTGACCGTTGTGCGTTCTATAATTGTCGGTTTCTCGGCTGGCAGGTTAGTTATTCAGATAACTTCAAATGTTTGTGTTTCTTAATAAAGTTTGTATTCAGGTCTCTTAAATGTATTGTTGTGGTTTTTTTTTGGCACTTTTATCCGATTGTCTAGCAAATACTGGAATCTGATGTACTTGTTTAGTTTAGATGTGGTGTATTGCAAGTAGGTTTAGCCAATCTTCAGCTTCGTTAAGCATTCATATAACTTCAAATGTTTGCGTTTCTTAATATAGTTCTGGAAGCTTTATGTTCAGGTCTCTTCAATGTATTGTTGTTGTTTCTATTTGGCTCTTTTATACGATTAATCTGCAATACTGGAATTGATGTACTTGTTTAGTTTAGATGTTGTGTATTGCAAGTAGGTTAATCCAATCTTCTTTTCGCTTATTGCGAACTGTGAAATGCAGGATACATTGTATTTACATCATGGGAAACAATATTTGAAAGACTGCTATGTTGAGGGAAGCGTGGATTTTATATTTGGAAACAGTACCGCGCTCTTGGAACACTGCCATATCCACTGCAAATCTCAGGGTTTCATAACAGCACAAAGCCGGAAATCATCTCAGGAATCTACTGGTTACGTATTCTTAAGGTCTGCTTTCACTTTGATTACTTATTACCATCTCATACAGCTTCTACATTCTTTCAAGAAAACTGAGTTTCTACAAACTTGTTTGCAGATGTGTGATCACGGGCAATGGTCAGAGCGGGTATATGTATCTCGGAAGGCCATGGGGACCATTTGGGAGAGTGGTCCTTGCGTACACTTACTTGGATGCGTGTATCAGAAATGTCGGTTGGCATAACTGGGGAAATGCAGAGAATGAGAGAAGTGCTTGCTTCTATGAATACAGGTACATCATCTGAGATCCCTCAACCGTAACAGAAACATTTTTTGATACATTTTGGATTTTAACTGCAGGTGCTTTGGTCCCGGTAGCTGTTCAACTGGACGGGTTCCGTGGTCAAGAGAACTGATGGATGACGAAGCTGGACACTTTGTGCATCACAGTTTTGTTGATCCA
>OVBW01003205.1:0-10549 GCA_900406355.1 Erysimum pusillum
TGATATTGGTCTCATTTTAAAGTTGCAGGACTTGGTTAAGTTGTTACCTTGTCTGATGTTTGGGTTGCTTATGTTTGTATGTGTACATAGAACTTATGTAAAACAGCTCTGTGAGATTTCCAAATTGACTTAAAAGGCCAAAGGTTAAGAAAACTACTCCACATTTGTTTACCAACATTGTTAAATTTATCGCTTACCAACACAAGAAGCTGAGCAAGAAATGTATAACACAAAATGGATATGATATAAGGAGAAGAATGATTTGATTATAATATATATACCAGGAGACCGCAGGTGAATATTTTTTACATGTAGTGTTGTTACATTTAAAGTAACAGTGCTTTTAGTTTATGTAGATCAATTGTAGTACATGTAGTGTTCGATCTCCTCTGTTTTAGTAATCTTTTTTTTGTTTGAATAAACGTTATGGTTAAATTAAATTTTGTTTAAGACAGTTTTTTCGGCATCATGTCTTTTTTACCAAGCCATGGATATGAAACTGTGGTGCAAAGTTCTTAGTTTGACTAATCATAATTAAATCATTTAGAGATTACATAGCCAATTTAAAACTCTAACAAAATCAAATTGAGCCGAACCGAACTCTAACAAAATCAAGATCACATGACACGAATCTTGAAAAGTAGGAAATGGTCACCTCTATTTTTCCATATTAAATTGTCTATTCTATACAAAAATATACTAATGTCGAAGGAGAACTAGTGATAGACAGGTATATTATATCAACGAAAATTGGCTCAAGGTTGCTTAAATAAATACATTTTGAAGTTATCAGAAAAAAAAAAAAAACAATTTATGGAAAATATTTCAAGTAGACGATTTCAATTTCGCATCATAGATGTGCAATGGCACGCAAGTTCACTATCCTTGACAGAATATTAATAGTTAAATTTAATTGTTAATGCCACCAGGTCCCCCACCATCATTCATTTTTACAAATTAGTTTTTCCAAGGTTTTAACAATTAGAATAGATACTAAACATGTATGTAAGCTTCCTACTTTTACATTATTGAATTGAATATTGAAGGTATATAACATGTAACAAATTTAGAAAGGCTGCAAGTGAGACTGAACATGTAACATAATAACTAATGACAACGTTGTTTTATAAGTTGATTTAAAATCCATGATATAAATATAAAAAAGAATCCATGATTTGATTACATGTGACTATGTGAGTCGTATATATACTTTTATATAAAGTAAAACTCAAAAAGTAATAATAAAAGTATGTTAAATGAACATGATGTTCTTCTGTTGACAAAAAAATAAAAAGAACATGATGTTCTGTATAATTTGTAGTTTGCCGAAAGTTACGGTCAAACAAATTATATATCTTCTGCGTGTTTTACATAATTACGTGGAAGTAGAGTTATTAGATGTATGATCGGCGCTGGAAATCTACATGTCACGTTTTTGACAGACTGCTCGGACCTGGTGAAGATGGTGTCTTCCCCAACAGAATGGCCGGCTTTCGCAGTTTATCTAGAAGACATCGCCTCCGATAGGGAAGAATTTTCATCATTCTCTTTATCTCTAATAAAACGAAGCAAGAATGTTCAAGCGGATAAGTTGGCACGAAATGTTCGTGTCCTGCCGCAATGCGTTACTTATGTAAACCACATTCCACCAAATTGGCTTGCTTAAGCTAATCAATACATGCAGTNTTTATCTTTTTAAAATTTTTATCTGTTTTTTTGTAAGTTATATATCAATTTTTATTTTTGACAAATAATATAGAAGCAATACAAAAACATAAGATCAACACAATATAAAAGCAATAAATTATAATAAAACATTTTATTTGGTCAGTCGAAATGGTAACATGTTTTAAACCCATTAAAAATCCGATTAATTGACTACTCGATGGTTACATTAACTTTAAAAGGATTAGTCGACGGATGGTAAAAGGCCGAACTATTTCCTAGTTAAAAAAAAAAAAAAGTCTCAAAACCGAGCAACAATATTAATAGAAGAAGTAAGTCATAACCGAAGACCGAAGTAGACACTAAATGAAGAAGGAGCAGCCATTTCGATCACCAATCCAAAGCTTGCGAACTCAAGTTGTCATCGTAGTTGTCACGAGCGACCGCGATCTAAAACTAGTCCTCAATACCTTAGTCGAAACGACGCCTACAACTTCTCCGATAGCAAACACAATTGAAATCTACAAAATAGCAATTGAACCACCTTCAACATTCAACAACTCGACGACACCACACGCACACTGCAAACAACCTCCAATTTCTTATCCTTTTTAAGTGTAGACTAATCTTCCGATTAATGTTTGTTAAAAGACAAATAAAAAACAAAATAATATAACATCCTAAAAAAGACTTCAGTAAACACAAATATTCACATAAAAAATAGTGGATTTTGTTTTTTGTTTTTTTTTTTCTAATTCGCATTTCAAATGCAATTAGTGTTTCTACATTATTTTTGTGCCACTTTCTTGTTGAATAAATTTCTTTATGGTCAACAATTTTATAAAAATTTGGTTTAAATAAACCAATCAGAAGAAACTTTCTTGTTGAATATATTTAAATATCTTTTATAAATTAGATTATACATTGAAGAAATACTTATGTCCACACTTTCACCACAACCGTATCATACAAACACACAGAGGATCAAACCTCGTTTTATTCCATATGTCCATATGACTAATGAATTACATAAAAAAAAAAAAATATTAGCGACTCATGCCGCCTTGGAAGACTGGAGCACCCATTGCCACACCTCCTTGGTTCTGCTGCCTCTCCACGTTCCCCGCCCATCCTAAAATTACCAACATCAATATGTTTAAAGAATGTTAATATTTTTGCGACTACAATAAACAAATGAATTAAAAAATAATAATAATAAGCCGTATAAAGAAAATATAAATACCAAGATTTAGGTCGAAACCGCGGTTCTGGAGTTCACGGTATTCTTGAGTCAAAGCACAAGGCTCACAGAAGAAATGTTTAAGGCAATCTCCACAATCATCACCTCTAATATTGTATTGAGCTCTCATCTTTTTACGATAGAAACACGAGTATATACATCCACAAGCTGTAAATGCGGCTATCAACGTGTATAGTGCTCCAGCCGTACCACAAGCTGAAAATTTTCAAACCAACCGTATCACTATTTCTTGTTGCCTCGTGAAATTTGACAAACATTTTACATAATATATCGTCTATTATAAGTAACTTACTTGTGGATCCTCGATCTACGATGTCAGCGATCTGGCCGAATGTAATACATGGACACCAACATGCAATACAACCTGTCCATTAATTTTTTTAACAGATAAATAATGGGCCTGACTGGTATGTGTCGAATAAATAGCCGAATAACGGAATGACTGAATAATTATTAGCGGAACAAACTGAACTAAAAAAATGTTTGTAGATTAATTACAAAACGCTAAAAAGCTATTTTTAGTAGATTAATCATGTTTTGTTTTTTCTAATTATATTTTTAACACCTTAGTAGTATATAGCGGAATCACTTTTTATAAAAACGTAAAAATATGAAAACGTGAAAACTTGATGAATATTGTGAATGGTAAAAAGTAGCGGAATCACGTTTTCAATAAGTGGTATACCATTCAAGCTCAATATATAAGTTCGTAGTTAAAAAAAAAACAAAAAAGTTCGTAGTTTTTTAATATAAGTAAAGTCTAAAGTGATAAATAAATATAGATAAAAAGTATAAATAGTAGATTAATTATTACATGCATAAAATTACTGTCTTCAGTTTTTTACATGTATAAATATAGGTAATGTGAAAAGAGTAATTACAGGTTTTGAAGTCAGAGAAGCAATCACAGAAGCCTGTGGACCATTCTCCTTCAGCATGAGGCTTGGCATGAAGGTGTTGAGCTTCCATGGAGGGAGAGGGAGATTTGTAACATAATGGAAGACGGGTGCTTGTATTTATAAGGACATTAATTCCATTATTTCTGAACTCGTCAGAACCTCAACTTCTTTTAAAATCCTAAAATTAGTCAAATATTTTCCTTGACTTTTACAAAATCTTTCTAGTTTTTTTTTTTTTTTTATAAAAAAAGTCTATTTTAATTTTTAATGGATAACGTTTGATGTATTAAAATATGGAATCACACATATAATAAACACTGTCTTTCATAAATTTTTCACGGAAAAGAAAAAATAGAAAAATTAATCATTATTGTTTATTAAAAAAATATTATATATATAAAAAGAATAAAAAAGAATAAAAAATAATAGAAAAACTTCATGTTTTAGATTTGACTCTGATCAATTCTTCTAATCCAGTCACTATTTTACATTTTTAAAATAAATTATTTCATCGAAGCAGTCAACATGATTATAATAATAAAGACTTTTCTCTTCACCAAAAAAAAATATAAAGACTTTTCTCACCGGTTAAAGAGTGTATATATTCAGAGCAAAAACTGATAATTTTATTTTTTTACAGTTTTAGTTTTTTCAAAATGTTAATAAATCTCTCCATGAAATAGTCGCATGATAATCTTTACTAATATCCATATGTACTTGACTCTAATAGATATAAAGTATAACTGTAACAAAATAATTAACAATCGCAAAAAATTGATTACTTATCAGAACTTATAAGTAAAAAAAAACAATTTAAAATAGATTAAAATAAACAAAAACGGCGGCATTATCTAACTGACACGTATACTTTTTGTGAGGTGTCATTACCACAATTTTTTGACAAATTAATTTTATTCTAAAAATCAACATTAATTACGACAAAAACAAACAGAAATAAATAATTGTTCCTATTTCTTAGGAAACCACTATATTTACAACATTATCACTTCTTGTTTTAACGTTTCTTAATTCTCTCCCACTACAATATTTAGCATTTATAACTACCACATAAATTTTAGTTTTTATTTTTTAAAAAATATTTATTTGTCAATCATTTCTACCCAACAGTCTCCACATTCTCTCTTTATTAAAAAAAAAACTGCACATTGTTTCTAAATCTTTTCAATATACCAACAATCCCTATGTTCTCTCTTTATTAAAAAAAACTGCATATTGTTTTTAAATATTTTCAATATACCAACAATCCCTATGTTCTCTCTTTACTAAAAAAAAAACTGCATTTTTTAAATATTTTCAATAAAACTTTATCGAGAATAATTTTGTTTCTATCACATTCACACATAATTTTTTTATTTCTTTTTTTTTAATACATTTGAATTACTATTTTTCTGGAATTTTTGTAACTTACTATCCAATATAATATTTATATAGATCATTAAATTAGATTATTATAACTTTTTTATTTACTTTAAAAATTATAATTTATTAAGCCCCTACATAGTAGGGGCCATAATGCTAGTCTTATATATAGAAGATGTCTACACTCTATTGGCACGCAAGTGCCTATTCCCCATTGCGATATCATTGACCGAATTTATTATCCAAAGACTTATTATTCGAAGTTAATATAATAGTATTAATCATTAATAATTTGGTTGATACGACAGTTTTGATAGGTAAACTTGTTATGGGCATTTGGTTAATTCGGACTATTCGGATCGGTTTTTATTTGTATTTTCTCGGTTATTTACAAAAGCTGTCAAATTGAACGGAACAAAAAATCAGTTCAGATTGGTTCGATTCTCCAGTTTTTTGGTTCCATTTGATGCCATAAAATTAATTTCGAAGTAAACCGCATTTCTAATTTTTTTTTTTTTTCGCTTAGTTCGATTAACTAGAAATATATAAAAGCTAATTACAAATATTACAAGCTCATTAATAACTTTACATGCCCAAAATAAATTATAAGCCCAAATTTTAAGTTTATTGAAGTTCCAGACTAGTCGGTGTATATGTAGGTGACAGTGACGTTTTGCCGTTCGATCATGCCGTCTAACGTAACTTGTTTCCAGCCAGCTGCAATGAGCATACACATGCTTAGAATCACAAATCATCTGCTAACAGTAATATAATCTGAATTCTTATGCTAAAACACTATATGATTCTAACGTCAATTTTGTCCACGAGAATAAAGATACAGAAAGTTCTACTAAAAAAAAAAACATCAGTTCCAACAGAGGCGGATTCAACATAATTTTTTAATGGATGCAAAATGTTACCATGAATCAAACCTGAAACCTTAGGTGTTAAATGAGTGTCTTTCAAACTATTTTGCCACTAAAGTTAATTTACCTTAGTGAAAAAAAATCAATTATTTATATATTATTGGGTGCAACTTCCCGAACCAATAATAACGTGGGTCTGCCCTTGACTTCTAACCATAATTTACAAAAACATTGACAAATAATTTCCATAAAATATCAAATCTCTCACATTGTTCGAGTCAGTCCTAGTCAACACATAATCAAGAAATCAAAAAAGAATGAAGACTCTTAGAGAGTGATGGAGAAGAAGTCAAAGACCAAATCGGCTGCAACTTGAAAAAAAAATAAAGCAAATAGAAGAAAGCAACCTAGATCTAGGATCTTGGCTTTTATATATGTAATTACATTGTGCGTTAATGGGCTGTGTAACAATTATTAAACCAGGCTCATACAACTTCTAAACACATTTTTGTCGATCAGTTAACGTTTTCTCTGAGATCCGGCGTAGATAACCGAAAAAATCGGTTCTCTCGGTTTGGTTTCTTCGGTATACCAAAGACCCAGAACTAGGTAAACTTTTCAAATGTATATAATGAAAGTTTTTTAATCTTGTCTGCTAATATGTGTTTTACTTACTAAATTATTTTGAAATGAAGACTTGGATGGTGCTATCTTCGATGTGGGAAATTTGGAAAATGTTCCCAAAAAAATAAATGACGTTGCTCAATGAGTCGATGAAACTTACTTTCAAACTCGACAAAGTGTTAGTCTTAATCTTTGTCCTTCTATATGGTCTAAGACGTCTTTAATCAGTGTAATTTTTTTGTTGTTTTCATACAAGCAATTGTGTTTTGAATGATATTGCGCGGGGAAATGAAACTCTCCGATCCACACTCCAACCATAACTACTAGAGGTTTTGGTTCTAAACTGGTGGTGGCACTACGATTCTGGAAGGTTGATCGTTTTTTTAATGGTCCAAATTAAAAAATGTTCAGATTTGCACTAATGGTCCTATATTTAAAGTATATCCAAATCCACACTTTGCATAAGTTCATGAAATTAATAAAATGTGGGTTACTTATTTCCTTAGTTGTTGCAAACTACTTGTTTTCATTCATTCAAATGAAGTTCAAGTACGTAGAGAAGAGGGGTGTAAATATCCCAAAAAAAACCAATTGAGAGATTACTCACACAGAGCAAAATAAAAAACACAAAAAATAATGAATAAAAACATGATTCAATAGATGAAATTAGAAAAGAGATAAGAAATCGTCTCTCAAGTGTCAAAGAGGATGGATTCCATTGCCCCAAGATGAATACAAAACAAGAACAATGTTTAGAACTCAAAAGTATGAAATATTGGTCCAAGATGGCTGTAAAAAGTTGAGCCTAGGGTTTAAAATATTAGGAGACGAGCCAGGTCGGATCTAGAGTGAATCAGATAGTTTCTAGTCCTAAAAATGCGTCTGAGAAGTGGACGGAACGGTCCAGAGGGTGGACAAATTGTTCTGCTGAATTTATGGGTGTCCAGGAAGAGGTGGACCAATCGGTCCAGGTGATGGACCGATCAGTCTGTTAAGAACGGGAACCCAACTCTGCAACTGCTCGCATGACATGTGTTTACTAAATCAGGTATAACTCTTGAATGCATCGTTAGATTTCCTTCAAACCACTTGAAAATAAAAGCTAATATCCTTAGATATTTTGTGTCAAAATATGAACATCATCTAACGGTGGGAACCCTTCCGTATGTAGCCAAACTTCTGAGTCTTCAGCATGATCCTACCTCTTCAAATGTGTGTTTTTTCCCCAAAATGGCTCCTTTTTCTTCAAAACAACCTAAAACCTGTAGAACTCAACAAAGGAATAAGAAGACTCTAAAAACACACTTTGACGACTCAACAAAAGATATGAAATAAGAATGAAAACTAAAACTCAAAACCGATAAAAATGCGATATATCAGACACTCTTAATTCCTTTTCAATAGAAGAAATGTTATGAGAAAAGGAGAATACTCAAAATGTCTTTTAACCAAAACCACATTATTATCATACCTGACAATGTGAAATCTTTAAGTCGGGATTTCATAAATTTCAACTCAGTGCGCCAAGTAGCCAACTTCAAATTCACATTCTAATTGCAGTTAAAAAAAAAAAAAAAACAATTATTTAGAGTTATTTTTGATGTGAGAGATGAAAAATCCAAAAAACAATTGTTGCAAGGTATCTAATATATGATTTCCACGACAAATTTTCTAATGGATAACTTCTCAGTCTCATAAAAATTGTTATAAAAAGATAACAAAACTTACAAGCAATGATGAAATCAATTTTGTGATTCTATTTAAGGAGAAAAACGTTTGAACAATATATTGCAATTTTTGACGATTTTGATCAGCCTCATGAATACATGTTTTATATGAAACACTTTACATATTAGAATATATAAAGTTTTTTAGACTTGTTTATAGTTTGACATATCTATATATATACACTCACGAAAAAGATAAAATCTAAGGAAAATAATTATTATAATTATAATTGCATAAGTCGTAAATATAAATGTAAAATATCCCCTAAAGTTATCCAATGGTAGTGTTCTGTAAATTAAGTATATTTGATAGGGCATTATGGGATGTGATAATATCACTTTATTTGCAACAGTGAAACGTACTGGGTATTTTGCCAATTATGAATAGTAATGTGACTACTTTGCCAATTAAGTTTCAAAAAGTGACTGTTTTGCAACTTAACCCTTAAATTCATTCCTTCCACTAATTCCTCTTTTTGGTTTTCATTCCACTAATTTCTTAATCTACTTGGCCTGTTCGTTTAAGTGTCGCTCGATCGTAATCAGCGACTGTAATTTACAAAGGAAATGAAGAAATTAATTCCACCAAAACCGAGAATCTCACGATATGAGTCGCTGAACAAGACCAATAAAGAAGAGACAAGTGTCGCTACTTTTTTCAGCGTCATCGGCAACACTAACTTTCTTTGATAATTTTAGTTGCCGTACTTTCCATTTTCATACCAGCGACAGTAAAGAAGATAAATTTTAGAAAAAAACAAAGAATTTGTAGTCGCTGATGTCGATCGAGCGACACTTAAACGAACAGGCCCTTAGACCCTCATTAAAATAGACCGAAAAGAGGAAATGTAGAATGTTTACCTTTGCAAAGTTGTTCCATTGCCTCATCATCATCATCATCGTTTCCTGAGTATGCCTCTTAGATTCTAGTGTTTTGCTGTTCTTTCTTCTCTTTTTTTATTGCTGTAAGAATGAAGAAAGCCAGTAATTTATTAATCTCTCCTTCTAAACTTGGTTTATATACTTCTAAACTTGGTTTATTTCATAGTGCACAAAAAGTTCAACTTATTAGAAATGTGTTGAGTAATTTTATTATTGAATCATGCAATTTTTTTATAGTTTTTTTTATGAACCTAACATATATTTTTTTGACCATTAAAGAAACAAACTAATTATTTTCTACTACATCGATACTACTATACCACCATTACAAATAATTAAGATATTTAGTTACCATATATTGAAAAGACTTAGTTGAAGTTATTTTGAGTAATTTAAAAAATATTTAGATACCAAAAGCAAAAAAAAAAAAAAAATTTACAATAATATATATATTCATATGTTTCGCATATGTTTTTCTCATTTTTCATTTTTACCAATAAAATCTCAATATTATTTTTAAAAAAAATCCATAACTCTTTCCTATCTACCAAATTAACTCCATTTTAGTTGAATGGAAAGAGTTATGGATTTTCAATGAAACATACCAATTTTCATTTTAACTATAAATTTTTATTTAACAAATTTACTAGAGCTTATGATGGGTAAATAACAACACAAACCTATTCTCCCAGTCCTCAAAGCGGCGTGTGGAAGAAATTTTCTCCATTCCAACTTGGATCCTAATGCAGAATCTCTACCTTTAAAGCTGTTATTGCTTTTAGTTTTCTTATTCACAATGTGTATATTATTACCAGTTTCAACTACCAGATAGAGGGGAGATACTCCATTTTTATTTGCAAGAAATGAAGCTTGTTGGTTCGCCTTCACCAAACAAGCAGCTATCACCTTATGGCCGACTTTCAAGGCCCCGTGTAGAGGAGTATCTCCATCTTTGACATTTGCAACATATATATTCAGTCTCTCCTGCTGTTTCTTCTTCAGACAGTTTAGCTGAAATAAATGTTACAGTCGCAACAAGAGCCTCAACAACTGCTAAATGACCAGCATGAGCAGCTACATCTACATGAAGAGGAAGCTCGCTCTTTGAGATTAAACCTCAAATGATGGAAATAGTTTTATACCTTTTCGAACGGCTCAAAATCATTAAATTTCAAAAGTAGTGGGTGATTAAAAACATAAAAACAAACAAACAATAAAAAACATATAAACAATAAATATATATAT
>OVBW01003206.1:0-10547 GCA_900406355.1 Erysimum pusillum
TGATCATTTAAATCCAACTGATGTAAAGTAAACACACAAATTAAGTGCAAGATAATAACTATGTGACAATACCGAAGAAAAATATAACTTACAAACGAATTTTATTTTTCTTTTTGTCTCAAACCAAATCTTAACAGAAAAAAAAACAATTTTTCTTTCTCTCAAACGATTAGCTTACAAAAAACTTATGAAGTGAAAAACCAATTATCAGCAGTTAACTGAAAAATAGGTGGGCTTTACATATTTCCAGTTGGTGGAGAAAAAAAAAAGAGTTACATATTTCCAGTTGTTAATATTTGGGCCTTTGTTGAATACGTTTACTTGAATATTTTAATCAATGTTGACGCATATCATAGGCCCATATATGCGTTCAATTTTAATCAATGTTGTACGGAAGATAATTTATAATAGTTCCGAATATATATCATTGGTTACAGCTGGGGAATGAATCAAATGAACGTAATGTACGGAAGAAGAACTATAGAAGCTTTGTTTTTTGTGGGTTTCAATTTTCAATATGTCAATTATGAAAGCAATTTAGTAAATAAATACGTAATCTGATATGAAAATAAGGCCAAAGTTTGGGATATGAGAAAATTAGAGTACAATTTAAGAAAATGTCCGCTCCAATGCGACATTTGCGTGTTATCGCATTCATGATTCATGCGTACTATTTTTATGCAATCAATCTTATTAAAACATTTAGGTGTAATAAATTAATAATAATGTAAACATTGGCAAATATCGAATAGTTAGAAGAGGTTTCAGCAATCTTTGATCCATTTGCTTCGTGTATATGGATTTGAATTGTACTTATTTTTTCTTGATAACGTGGATTTGAATAGTAATTACTCTTGAGATTATAGCAGGGAAAAAAAAAAAAGTTATAAACAACCAAACATAAATATAACAAATAATCAGTCTCTTAATGGACAAAGAAAAGAAGAGCTAACTAGTATTCTCCCTATATCCATATATAACTTTCTAATTTATTAGTATATGGTTAATTTTTTTTTTTTTTAACACTTAGTATATGGTTAATATTTGACAGTTTCATGGTCATGTAATGTAATTGCCCTACGTAAATATGAGTAATCTTTAAGATAAAAATTTAGTAAGTCGTATATATACTTGAAATCAAATCAGAGAAATTCCGTAGGTTTTTTTTTTGGGTAAAATATAAACATCGTAGTTTTTTTGTTAAAAAAATTAATATGTTTTCTGGAAACTCTGTAGTTACATATTTACAATCAAACAACTCATACCACATATATTTGTCAATTATTCTAATTATTTTATCCATGGTTAATCTACTAATGCCAAGTATATACTTAAACATCTTCACATCACATTACTCATACTTAAACATACATACATATATGATATATGTATTTGATAAAACCGTAAAAAATAAAAGGCGAATGTAATATCAAAGTCATCATCAAGTCAACTACCACCGTGCATTATGGCGACGAATGTACGAGATTCAAAACGTCGGACTACTCAAACTGATTTATACAGCTCAATTAATTCGAATCTTATTTATCCTATTTATTAAGTAGCACAAAAGTTAATTTTGAGCATTTCTTGGCTATTTCGAACCCGTATATCGAAACAATATTATTAATGTGCCCAATATTAAAATAAAAATTGAAGATGTAAGGTTAAAAAATGTGTCCAACCTCCAATAAAATTAGGTCATACCAAATACAATGTTATAAATTCAAAACTTTTGACTATTTGGCCTTTTTTAATGGTACCACTCTACCTCCATTTCTTCCTTGAACGTAAAGTAACCTTTTTTGACTCTCTTCTTTCCCTCATTTTCATACGTTTTTCACAAATCCAATACTAAAACCCCATAGATATATGCCAAATATGTGATTAATTTTACTCCATATCATAACTTAGAACATTAATTAAATTATTATCTACTTTATTCTTCCAATTAACTTATATAAAACTCGGCTCAAGCTGTGATTTCTTGGAGATCAACAAAAGAAACAGTACCCTTTTAATCTTAAAATCTCGTATCTTTTTTTCTCTAACCATTTCTCTTATCTCTCCCTCTCTCTTTCTTTCTCTGTCTCCATGACCTCCATTGCTTCTTCATCTTCATCAATATTTTTTCTACAAGGCGATGAAGAAACAACCTAAGCCGTGTAGTTTCCTCTTCCACATCTCTCTACTCTCTGCTTTGTTTGTTTTTCTTCTTATTTCTTTTGCTTTTACGACTTCTTACAAGCGTAAATCTGGCATTAATGGTCTAGGCCATAAGAGATTTATAGCAAGTAATTTTGATTTTACACCGTTTCTCAAGAACAAAGATCGCACTCAACGGCAACGTCTAAGTCAAAACCCGAACGGAAAAGAAACCGGTTCATGGTACAATGATGAGGAACGGACCGTACCTAGCGGTCCGAACCCTTTGCATCACTAGCTGAAAAGGTTTTTGACTTGTTTCAATAGGATTTTGTTGCTTTTTTGGATTAATATAATGTTATGACAACATACATGACCATGGATCATGATTATATATTGTGAAGTGTATTAAATTGATGTAACCATCATATTTGTTTATGGTTTCTTGGTTTGAAGGGATTCATTAATATCTAATAATAGCTTCAGTTTTTGTATATTTATAATTATGGCCCTCTTTATTATCCTATACATAATTTATATGATTTACTTCTGTTTATGTTGAGAACAAATACATTGTTCATGCTGAGATTATTGACCAAACAAAAAAAAAAAAAAATCATGTGGAGCTAATTAAGGTACGTTGCGTTAATTTGTTGTTTTGAATATATTTTGTGTTTTTGTTGTAGGGAATTAAGTTAATTGGTAACAGAAATAAAATATTTGAGTTAAAAAAAAAAAAAAACGCACATGGATTTTGCCTCTAAAAAATCGTCTTTATCTATTTTATTATGAAACTGAAAATTAGCTTTTTTTTTTTTTTTTTTTTTTTTTTNGCTTATTCATTAAAACTATTACTTTTCTGATATTATGTAAGAAAAGATATATCACAGGGATATCTCTATATACATTCTATACTATAAATATTTTCAGTTATTTTATAATGTAAGTATATTTATATATACGTAAACTTGCATATTACAAATAGAAGAAAAAATAAGACAACACTTGATGAAACCCGAATTATAATTCCTGTCATATTTTATACATACTCATCAAAATTCAAATACGAATAGTTCAATATAAGTTGTTGTGTATTTTATATTTATTTTTAGTAAAGAAATTCGTAACTTTTATTCAAAAATCACATATATGTAGTTGGTATTGACATTTCATCTGCAACGAAAACAAATTATCCCTACACTTATAAAATATGGACCTAATCGCTCCTTCCATATACATATATGTCAACAAAAAGGTGGTGTTTGTTCACTAGCCATTTTATTAAACTATGTAATATGGCGCCACGAATAAAGTCGAGGGCGTATTGTTGTGAATACTTATGTATACACATAGATAAATGGAATCCGTCATCCGATATGGTTCGTTCAGATCCGCTTGGAGAATCATAATTTTTATATAAAATGACCTGAATAGTGAATTCACAGATTTGTCGAAAAGGATCTAAGATTGATAAACTTTGACAGTAAAAGAGTTCGAGATTAGTACAGTAACTGGAAGGAAAGGCAAAAAAAAAAAAAAGTTAGAGTAACTGAGAGTAAAAAATGTAATTTTATTATTATTTTTCATTTTACTCTTGCTTCATCTACTACATAAAGAAGGAAGAAAAGTTACTTTCCAAACAATATGTATAAGACAAAATATTTTAGCACAAATCTATATGAAATGTCAGAGATATTGGTCCAAGTTAACACGACTTTTCAATAAAATATTAAGTTTTTTGGTTTACGACAAAATTCGGAACCGGGTAGCCTCTGTGGATTAATTAGGACCAGATCAGGATAAAACCAGTCTCTTTCACGTAGAAAATTCGAACTAGGGATCCATGTTTAACCTCCATTTAGAAGGATTTGAGAATTGTCACTGAACCAAACTTGGTTAAATCTAGATTTTGATATGTATTTCGTTATCGGTATTGACTATTCATTATCAAAATTCAAATTCATAAAATAAAAATAAAAATAAAAAAAAAAAAAAAAAAAAATCAAATTCATAGCACATATTAAGGATTAAGAGTCTTCATTTTCCTTCATAAGTCTTATGTTATATGTTTTCTTTCTAATAATTTTTTAAAAAAAATAAGATTTAATTTAGCGATAGCCCAAACATGAATAATTTTGTGAATCTTTATCTAAATAGCTATTACAAAAATACTTAATTTTACTAATATGAATTAGTGGTATTGATGTATCATCGCGTGTGTTTAAACTTCGTAAATATGTAAAATATTTGCGAATTGTTGATAAAATTTAAGCTTTAAAATTTAATTTAAAATAACCCCAAGTGTTTCAAGACATTGAATTCAGATTTTCAAGGCAATGATGATAGAAAATCGATTCAAAAAAGGAATATATAAGCATCAGTTCACGCATTTGACGTTACACACATCTTCATGTAACATAGTTCAGGCTTTTCTTTAGGTCATATCGAGTCCTCACTCCTCATCAGTCATCATCAATACTTTTATGAATGATTAGAAATTAACGATTGTGTAAGATTACACAACATAGAAATAGTTTTATCCAATGCCATTTAACAATATATGGTGTTTAAGATATGACTAGGAGTTCCCTTACTCATATCTATCCCCTTCTCATCCACTCTTGTTTTTACTCTTTTTTGGCAAGAATTGATGATCTGTGTAAAGTTTTGTAGTTTCTACAAACCCTTTCATTTTATATGATATTCACATACTTATCAAAAAAAAATTATATGGTGTTTAAATTCTTTTTTAACAGTTTGTATGGAATTAGAAACGGATATATGAACACAATACATTTGGAAGCGATTTTTATAATAATTTTTTTTATATAATCTCTAACTTTTCACATTCTCTTGTTGTAGGAGGAATCCATGATTCCAACTTCGTGTATTGTTTTTGTATACTTTATTTGCTAATAAGAATCTTTAATCTTGTGTTCAACATTTTTTGAATCCCATCATTGCTATACACTCTTTTACTTAAAAAAGAGTAAAAGGTGCCTTCACAAGTTCACATAATCCAAAAATGTTGTTCTCTTCTCCTAGTTGCTTCAAATTTCGCCTCACAATGGGTGGAAAATTTTATTAGGAGAGCTTTTGGGGATCGCGTAAGGTTACTGCAAGTTAAAGCACACTAGTTAGTTGACTTGCTACGGTACGACGACCGGTCAATTAACCCCAAAATCTTAATGGCCTTTCGTGTCGTGTATTAACATAAAAAATTGTCGTCTACAATTTTTACATAATCACACTATCAAATTTAAATCAGAGTAATGACATAATATTATCACTAATGCAAATTATTATGTTACATACTCCATTCTTAATAATACCTTTTTTAGTTAAAAGAGTATGAGGTCAAAATCTAAATTACTATAATATTTCTATAAATGTTATGAATGCCAACAAAAATATGTCTACGAAAAAATCGATTTCTAACTTCAACGACCAAGAGCTATAACTGTCTGTCATCGTGGTTTCTTTTCCATTCATCAACATAAGACAATCGATTTTAAATTGATGTAATTATTATGTAAGTCTATAGGTAATTTGGATTGCGGTCTACGAGGATAATTATTTTTTCTTCATAATAATTTTAAGTAGAATTGTCATGTTAAATGTTAACACATCCATGGATATTGATGTCCATAGTTATTGTCCAAGTGCAAAATTAAAACACCAAAATGTCAAATGAGTGACGAACCCGATAGAGACTGAGTCAGATTTTCGATTAACAAAGATCAAAGTCAACGCACGAGGGCCCATCTCCGCACCGCCGTATTCAAATATCAAGTTGCTATAGGAAGGCCCATCAACGCTACTTGACCCTAGTAATTACTAAATAAAAGTAATGTATAGTCTCTAAAACTAATGCTATCGACGACTATGTCTATGAATTAGTAAGTTTTTTTCTGAAAGAAAAAAATGTAAATCCTTTTCTAAAAAGTTGCCAATTTTTTTTTTCCAAAAACATACTACATTCCATTCAATTTGAGTAGTGTGATACAATAACAATATCATTATAAATCACTAGACAATATATCTTGGTCAATATTCAATAATGTAATTTTTTTTTACATGATTGATAAAATGAATATCGTTTCTTTCAATATAAATCATTCATGGCCGTCCAAGTGACGTTTACGTTCCTCTTATCAATTAATCAGTATGTAGTACGTAATCACCAATCAGGCGATCATCATGTATATCTTTGATTCTTTTTGTATGATCATTTTTAATTTAATGTTAATCACCAAAAAAAAATATATAAAAGGCTCAATATCCCAAAATCATTTAGTATTCATTAATATTCACCGCATACACATTTACAATTTACAAAGATCAAATGCTATTAGTAAAAAAAAAGAGTGCCTTACCATTTCATCCAATCATTTCTTATTATCAAGACTCACTCCCTTTTCTGTAATGAAATATAAAAGAACTTATAATTTCTTTGCAGACCTAGTATACATATATACCTCACTAGTATTTAATAGGATTTTTTAAGCATATATGGAAAGATCGTTTAAGCATATCCCTCGCATGCTCTTTAAAGTTTCAAATATTCAACATAAAGCTAAAGAAAATGAAAGTTTCAAATTTCTAAATTATATTCAAAATCACATTGTCCACATATGACAATATAATAAATGAAATCAACGCAAAGGCGACCGATTCCACCGGTAACCTAACACTCTTTTCTTAAATTCTCCTAAACTTGTGTATATTATATATAACACTAACACAATACATTTCAGACACTAGAGACTAAATCGCCTCTAAAGCGAGTTCTTGACTCGTTAAACCCCAAAAACAGTAATTTAGCCTTATTTTCTTTAACTTCTTGATCTTCTTTTCCGGTGAAGATATGGACCGTTCAACGCCGGAACATAACTCCTCCTCCTCTCACAAACGTCTAAGCGTGAGCTTTCTCGTCTCCATAATGGTTCTCTGCGCCAGGCACGCGAATCGGTTCTCAAAGAAGCTAAAACTAAAGACCAAGAAGAGAACTCATCACAGCGGTGGAGACGGCGGAGGAGAAAGATTCCGGCCTAAGGAGTTGTTGACGGCTTTGAGCAACAAGGCGATGACGATGGTCGGGCGGAAAAACACGGCGGAGAAGAAAGCTGCAGCGATGGAGGACGAGCACGGCCTTTGGCAGAGAGAGATTTTGATGGGAGGCAAATGTGAGCCGTTGGATTTCTCGGGAGTGATTTATTACGACTGCAACGGACGGCTGTTAAATGAAGTGCCTCCGAGATCGCCACGTGGCACTCCGTTACCCAGTTACCCGACCCGTTTATAAGTCGGGTCGCCGTTAAACCTGATTGGAACGACCGAACGAATAGTTTCTAAGCCGTTTCATTAATGTATGAACGAGCCATTAGATGATTGACATGTCAATTAGGCACCAAAAATATTATATGTATAAAAGTATCTTATTGTGTACTGTGTATGATCATTTTTATCATATTATTGTTGTTTGACACATAATAATTTTAGATGTGCCATTAAATTTCAGGTCCAGAGTTTCAAACCACCATGTCATTATTAATACACTAGATATTCAAATAGTTGTAATCTGATAATTTTTCTTAGGTAATAGGTAGAAAAGTCGAACTTATTTCATTTTTTAAGGTTAGCTTTTCCATATCAGTTTAGTAATTCAATAACACCTATTCGTGAATGTTTTCTAACGACTTTGTGTACATAATACAAATCAAATATCCTCTTCGGCGATCATGACTATTACAGAAAAGTATTTAACATGATTCAATACATACTAAAAGTTTTGAGTGGGCCAATTCTCGAGGATAGCGTAGAGCCAATAACGGAAATAACAGCTTCTTATTATTTTATGTATTTTCAAATAAGAGTAGGACTAATATCATTATTCGATTTAAATTTAGTTTTCATGTTACTTTTGACTCGATCTAATTTATTAATTTCATTTGATTTAGTTCAGTTTGATTCGGTAGAGTTAGTTGTTCAGATTTCAGAATACCCTAACAATAAATAGGTTATTTTGATTAAAAGTTATAAAAAATTCGGTAGACACATTAACACATGATTAATATGCTAAAACTAATTGTAATAGTTTGTCATAAAAGTGAAATTCTTATCATTAAACACATTTACAATAAATAATAGAAAAAAACATGATTAATATTACAGTAAAAGAATTCGAATTTTGGTGTTCCAACAATACACTTTTTTTATAACAATTAGACTACTCTGTATTAGTTTTTTTTTTTTTGTTAAAACTACTCTGTATTAGTTGTAAACCATGTATTTTAGTATTAAAATTCTGATTTCAGGACATGCAAGTTTTCAAATCTTATAGAGTCTCTCAGTAATCATGTAACTCGATCAACGATTCATTCTCATGCGTATCAAGAACAAGTCGGTAAGTTAGTTCAAAAGGTAAGAAAAGAATATATATGTTAAAAACCTTACTTAATTTATTTGCCCAAAAAAAAAAAAAAAAAAACTAAAATTCAAATCATTCGAAATATGTGGTTGTCATACACTCTTAGATAATATAAACCAGAATTCAAGAGATAATCTAAACCAAACCAAATCGAATTATGGCCTAAAATCTGTAAATCGAATGGAAGTAGTCCTTAACCGGCTTATTGCTTAATACAGTATATCGTAGTCATCAATCTTTAACCAATTGGACCTACACCGAATTTAATTAGACTAGACGGGTCCTGTTGGTTTAAATTTTATTCAATAGAATCTAACGGATTCTTATTGAATCAAACCGAATTTAACTGATATCTTAAACCAGAATCGGTTCAGTAATCAAACTCATTTTTACTCGGGTTTAAAAATCAAACTGATTCTCGTTCCAAATCAAGATTAATCAAACATATAGGTCTATTTTTACTTGCACAAAAAAAAAAGGTCTATTTTTAAAGAGTTGTGTACAGTAGAACTAGTCTCATAATAGGAAATAACAAATCAAAATATTATATTAGAACGAATTTATTTATATGCAACATTGTCATGTTGTATTATAAATAAAAAGTGCAAGAATGTAACGAAACATTCAAACTAATTCAAGTTGCATAGGATAAGCCGTTGTATAAACCAAACCTCCATTCTAAATCTTTTTGACAAAACAAAAAGGAAGAAATAGAAAGACAGAAACAAATAAAAGAAACTTTATTCTCAAACCCTGATCAAGTTTCTTCTTACAAATGGGTCGACCAGAGGGAAGTCCGAGAATCAACAATAACTTCAATCCGATGTTTCATGCCCAACCTGCATCTGCACCTGAACCACCCCTTGAAGAGAAATGGGTGGTCGAACCCGACCAGAAATATCCCAATAATGGTGGATTGGCCAACCAACCAAACACAGTACCGATGGGCGGACCGGCTCAACCTATATATCACAATAGTGGTGGAACTGGAATGGTCAACCAACCAAACAGAGTACCGATGAACGTACCGGCTCAACCTACATATCACAATAATGGTGGAATGGTTAACCAACATAATGGCATTCCAATGGCCAGACTGGCCGTTAACCAATCATCGAACTGGACTTCAGGCCTTTTCGATTGTATGAACGACGGTGAAAATGGTTAGGAATTTTGAACTTTTCAATTATTTTATTATATTGGTGCATCCATTGTTACGTAATGATTTTGACATTTTCAGTTTGTTCTTTTTGGATCAGCTATTATCACATGTTGCTTCCCGTTCATCACATTCGGACAGATCGCAGAGGTTATCGATGAAGGCGCAACCAGTAAGTATGCAAATATGTTTTTAGTATGCGCAATTGGTGCTTTTGATTTGAATTAAGTTTTCTACAAAGATAATTACCATAAAAAAAATAATGAAAATGTATATATAGTCTTAATTTTCTTTAAAAATATTTAGCATATCAGATATATGTTAAATAAAAATTTGCACATGGTGTTCAAATAGTTTGGGACAGGTAATGTGTATCAATGTAGCAGATAAAACATAACGTTGATTGATATTCTACGAAGTTCTGAATTGGGAAATTTACCATCCTGCATGTTTTGTTTACTTAATGGTCTTATTGTTCTTTTTCGTGTATTTTTCATGATTCAGTGATGTAAATTGTAAAGTTGCCAATCAAAGTCATATATGTATTTTTTTTTTATAAGTTTACGTATATATGTGTACGCGCAGGTTGTGGAACGGGTGGAATGTTGTATGTACTGATATGTTGTTGTTTCTGGATGCCGTTTGTGTACACATGCACNTAGTATTTGATGTTCATTTGGTCTTTTTTTTGTTGTGTGATGTCTAATTGAGTGATTGTATATCTTGGTGTATTTAGGATGGATTGGGAATGTGCAAAAGCAGCGAAGTCAGCAACAAGAGATGATGGCTCCTCCAATGGGTCAACGAATGATGGGT
>OVBW01003210.1:0-10541 GCA_900406355.1 Erysimum pusillum
CTCAGTCCTCGCACAAAGACGAGCTCAGTCCTCGCACAAAGACGAGCTCAGCCCTCGCACAAAGACGAGCACAACCCTCGCACAAAGACGAGCTTAGTCCTCGCACAAAGACAAGCTCAGTCCTCACTTAAAACGACCCTCATAATCGAAACAGCTCGTCGAACGAAACAAAGGAAATCCATTCAATCAAAGCCAAATACAACAAAGCAAAAGGAGCGGGTCCACAAAGCAAGCACAACGAAACAGGGAAATAACAAAGACGAAGCAAAGGAAAACACACGACAGACGCACTAACTAGAGACGAACAAGTCGAATCCATTTAGCTAAGCAGTTCTAGTGGCCTGACGCCTAGCAGCTCGGCGTCTCCTACGCTCGCGGTCCAGGCGGAAGAAACACTCCGGCATCATGTAATTGCTGTTAAAATCCATCTTCACCCAGTCCTTAGGCTCCGACTCAAGGATCCGCATCCTCTGGATCGTCTCGAGCAAACGATGGTCGTTGGACGCGTGCTTCCTCGCGTGTGACCAGACATCATCTGCATACATTGCGTTGATCGACTCCCGCGTTGCCAGATGGGTACGGCGAGCGCGATCAAAATCCCGATAGATGGCATTGATCTGCAAACAAAAAAAAACAGTCAGAAAGACAGGCAGACATTCCATAAACTTCCAGGGCAAGGCGTGACAAACCTGGACAACAAACTCATTAACCTGCGCATCCTCTCCGGGTCTAAGGAAACCAACCGGAAACTCCGAAGACCACACCCCAGAAGGAACGTAAGACTCGATCAAACCAACACGCCGACAGCCACGACAAGCAGTCGACGAGCTGGAGACCGGCCATTTCGGAAGTGCTCCATAGCGCGGCCCACGAACTGGGCGGTCATTTGGGGGAATACACGAAAACATAACAAAAACAAAGACAAGCCAGAGATGAAGTTGGAAGTGGAGAAGAGTTGCTAATTTATACTAAAAGGGGATAATCAATTCTTGAAAAGACAGAGTTGGTTACGCTGACTCCCGAGAAAGCTACCGCATTTAAGAAGATATGTAAAAGAAAAAAGCATCAAGTACAACAACATTCAATGCGAGTCCTTAGTCCAAAGGATAAAACCAAAAGCTGCCACACTCCAAAAGGAGCCAAAAGAAGCATTCAATGCAAGTCCTTAATCCGAAAGGGAAAGCAAAAAAAAAAAAAAAAAAAAAAAAATNTAGACGCGCCACACCCTTAACCCGAAATCACTGGTCCTCTCCACCGGACTCCTGTCCGCTCTGGAGCTCCTTAGCTAAATCTCCATCTTCGCCTCCGTGCTCTTCGCCATCTCCCAGCTCTTCCACATCGACGAAGTCGCCGTCCTGAACGTCATTCAGAGACAACGGAGCGTCTAGGGCCGCAAGAAGAGAGTCGGCCCGAAAATCATCATCCTCCAGATTGGTGATCTCCAGCCCGTCAGTCACGAACTTCTGCTGCTCAAGATCGTGCTCAAGCATGTCAAACACCGACTTAGAGATCACCGTTCCCGTTGACACCAAGGCTCGCAAGCATTTCAAGGTTCCTCGAACCTGGTGAAAATTCACAATGTGGGTCTTCGCACTCTTGGTATCATCAATGTGCGCTTTAATCCGATCAAGCCGGGGTTGAAGCAAGCTGGAAAGACGAGCTGTGACATCGGCTCGGGCATCTGCCACGCGCCTGTCAGTCGCTTCCGACAGCTCACGAAACTGGTCATTGAGACTAGCCAAGTTTGCCTTCTCTTGGTTAAAGGCCGCCTGGAGAGTAGACTGAGAGTCCAATAATTGTTTGTACTGGATTTCGACGTCTGCGACCTTCTGCTCCGCCAAAGCTTGTTTTTTGGCAGACTCAGCTACAAGGGACCGCTGCTTCTCGAGCTCGGCACGCAAACCTTTAACCGAAGCATCGTGCTTTTGCCTTTCGTGAAAATCGGAAAGGCGATGTACCGCGGCCAACGACTACAAAAACATGAATCAGGTTAACATCTGCTAAAATATACGACGACGCGCTGAGAAAAACAGAGAAAAGTCGACGAACCAAGCAAAGTTTATTGGCGACGTCGGCAAAAATCCGATCCTCCTTGATCAGGGCAAATTGATTCACGGACGACGATTCATGTACGCGGCGAGCGAGCTTCAGGCAGGCTTTAGCATTTGTGAGAAAAGGAATCGATTTCTCCTTGTACTTGAAAGTGAAGCTGCTGTCGCTGACTCTAGCTTTCTTCTGAGAACCGTCTGCCGCGGTGGGGTCAGAGCTGGAACGCTTGCGACTCGCCGACTCGCCACACTTCGAAGGAGGCTTAACAGAGAGAGCTAGACTAGGCTTGCCACCTGGAGCCGTGACGACCTCCTTCCGCTTTTCAGCTCTAGCTAGCGCGACCCCTTTCTCTTTAGACGCCTCGGCGGTGACACCTAGAGCTGGGAGTGCCAACGCAACTTGAGAAGACGAGCCGGGAGCATTAGGATCGCGGGCATCCTTTAGTGCGGCTACATGTGGAGCTGGGGAAGACGCCTCAAGCGACGCCTTGAAAGACTCGGCATAATCGAGAATGTCATCGGTATCAACTTTCACCATCCTCTTTTTCTTTCGACGAGCACGGGCTCTCCCTGAAAAGAAAAATAGGCAAGTCTCAGAAGAGGACGGCAAAAAAAAAAAAAAATAGGCAGTCTCTATATCCACAACTTACCTAGACGTTTTAAACTGTCACGAAGTTTCCTTTCCGCTTCCTCGGGCCACAGGTATTCACCACGCTCACGAATCTTATCCACGCCGGCCCGAAATCCTTTCGGATAGCTGGTAATCTTCGGGATAGAAACTGCAAAATGGACAAAAACACGAGCGTGATTAGAACCAGGCCAACCAAGTAACAGGTCGTCATCCCCAGACTGACTGAAAGAAGCCGAGCCTATTCTACCAGCTCGGGGTCGCCAATCCTCGAAGTATGCCACAGAAAGATCCTCAAACGCGGCTTCGTTCTTCCCAACAAAAAAGAAGAAGTCCTTCCAAGCATAAGTCTTGGCACGCTGACCGACGACGATCTTACGATTTGCCGCGGCGGTACAATAAAATAGACCCGGACCCTTCGGGATAGCCTTTAGAGAAGTCAGCTCTTCAAAAAATTCATAGGACACATCAACGCCGCACTCGTCTCCCAGTCGCATCAGCCCGACAGCGTTTCGGATAGCAGCAGGAGAAAGCTGGGATAGTGCGATTTCGTGCTCAGAGCAGAACTTGGTCAGGAGACTCGGAATGGGGAATCTGAGACCGCAATGAGTAAAGAACGCCTCATAAACGCAAACATATCCTTCAGGCGGAGTCCATGGACGCTCGTCGAGCTGAGGAATCAAAAATTGAATACCTTCTGGGCGGCCAAGGAAATTGAAAACGACCCACAGAGACTCTGCAGTACTCCTCGAAGAACCAACATGATCCCAAATTCCATCCGGGAGACGTTTGGCAGGCAGATGGGTCAATGGATTTCCCTCTTCGTCAAGAGGCACGCTATGCCCCGCAACAGTCACGTCGTCATCAACCTGGCCCTCGGATCCCGTCACCTCGTCGTCGTCAAAGTTCTCATCGACAGTAGGAAGTTCGCCGCCTGTCTCATCAGATTCGTCTACGAGTCCCGGGAAATAAGGACCAGAGCTTGACCCGATTTCACCTTCCGACGAACAGAATTGTCGAGATCTCAACTCCTCTGAAACAGAGCGCGCCGTGGGGGCGCCGTCGGTTGTTCTGCCTTCAAACCAGATCGACGACGAGCTAGAAGCGCCGTCACGGCGAGATCCCGATATATAGTTCTCAACGCCATCTGACGAACTGCTGGAAGTTTCGCACGACGCCGAGCTGGTGTTGGAATGCCTCACGGACGACATAATAAAAAAAAAGAAACAAATTAAATTAAGAGGAGAGAAGGAGAGACGCACCTCTTTCTTTCTGGAGAGAAGAATGAAGACCATCAGGGAGAAAAGAAGTATATATAGAGTAAATTTGGGGGATCGACCAAGAAAACCCTAATCATTAAAGTCTGTGTATTCTCGAGACGACGAGGCGCGGCGCTGTAGCTTCTATGACGGCCAGGCGCATTAGTGTATCGAAACCCTAACTTCTATTAGCCCGTTTCATCACCGGACTGGTTTTTTGGGGGGGCTACTGTTGGGCATGGGCCTAGGCCAGGCCCATTTCAACAAGTAACAGAGGCCCAAATAAGAAGTGGCTTTGGATAAAAGAACAAGAGGAACAGTAGCTACCGGTCCGTCGGTCTCGTCAGAGATAATGACCGGTCCGTCTGTCTCGTCAACCCTAGTGACCGGTCCGTCGGTTGCGTTAAGGATTAGTATAAATACATGCACAGTGCATACATTGTAAAGACACATTAATACAAGCTTACGCTTAAGACTTATTTTTAGCATTTCAGTTCGTCTCTTTTAGCTCGTTCTCCTCTTGTCTCTCTCTATAGACGAGCTGATCCATTCTGCTCGTCTATCTCGACTGACAAGTTCTCACATCGTCACTCCTCGTTTCATCGTCGTCACCTCGTCGCTCATCACTCTATCACTATCACCTCGTCACTCACCACCACCTCGTCACTCCTCTCCTCATCTTCACCTCGTCACTCACCACCACCTCGTCACTCTTCTCACCATCCTCACCCCGTCACTCATCATCACCTCGTCCAACCTCGACCTCATCAGTCCGTCCTATCAACAGAACCCAAACAAATACTAATTGTTACAAGAGCTACATCAACAATTTGGCGCGCCAGGTAGGGGGGAATTGAGTAAACGCACGGCCGAAAAGGATCGACCTTTGGACGAGCGCTGAACGATGTCAGGCCGCCCTAACGACGACGACAGCTCTGAAGAGGGAGGGAGAAACCTCGTCCCGCTGGCGAACATCCTCCAGAGAACGAACCCAGCGCACGCCTCGACGAGCGCAGCAGCACCTGATCACACCGAAACCACTGGACGAGCTGCACGTCGAACGACAGTGGCCGCACGACGCTCTGAAGTGACGAGACGAACCAACGCAGCTGGACGCACCAGATCGACAGGGCGACCTGAAGGTGCCGGACCCGAGGTAGAGCTAGAGCAAGTCGGAGCCAACGCAGAAGCTGAAGAGGCCGAACACGCTGACGATCTCGAACACCATGAGCTCGGCGAACCAACAACGGTCGACCCGACGATCCAGCAATCTGTGCCCAATGACGCACCAGCCGCCAATGGCGCAACTCTGCACTTTGACGAGCTGTTAAGAAGTATCATGGACCGACTGGACCGCCAAGAAGTCGCAACCAACATGCGATTTGAAGCTTTGGCCGCAGTAAACACTGGCTCCCACGACAACGCCGAACACGCAAGATCGACGCAAGCAACGGTTACGCCCCCACGAGGGCCTGATTCCGCACGAACCGGCACGGCAATCCCTGTCCCAATTGAAGCCAGCCAAGAGGGCGCAGACCGGCGGAATTCCGACATTGAGGGATTGCGCGATGAGCTCCGTCAGATGACCTCACGCGTCCACCAGGCGACAAGCGCGGCTCCAGAACTGGAGCGAGTCTTAGAAGAGACGCAACGCACTCCATTCACCTCGAAGATTACCAGCGTCCAGATCAAGAAAATCGATAAGATCAAACTCACACCGTACGAAGGAAAAACCGATCCAACGCAGTTTCTCACAGCATTCGGCATCGTGATCGGAAGGGCTCGCTTCTCTCCACAAGAAAAGGATGCAGGAAGCTGCCAACTGTTCGTCGAACACTTGGGAGGTGCCGCCCTAAGCTGGTTCTCACGCTTAGAGCCAAATTCAATCGACACGTTCCATCAACTCTCGACGGCCTTCCTAAAACATTATTCGATGTATATCGAGAAGAGCGTGTCTAACACGGACTTATGGACGCTGCCACAAGAACCAAAGGAAACATTGAGAAAATTTATCGGACGCTTCAAGGACGTAGTCTCTCGGATCGTGATCCCGGATGATGCTGCGATTGCCGCACTAAGGAACGCCTTATGGTACGAATCGAAGTTTCGTGACGACCTGTCTCTCAACTATCCGGCGACCCTAGAAGACGCGCTACACCGAGCTACTCGATTCATAGAGAACGAAGAAGAAAAAGTCGCGATGGCAAAGAAGTACGCGCCGCCGAAAGCACCTTCGACCAAGGAGAAAAACAAGGAAGAGCATTACGAGCCAAGACAACACTATGACAGGTCCTACGCAAAGGAAGAAAAGGCACGTCATACGTCTACCTATCAGATTCGCGACTCGCCGCCGCGGCAGCAGGAGTCTCAGCAGCCATCCAATCAGCCCTGGAACAAATATTACAGAAACACTGAGGGGAAGAAAGAACGACCTGTCAAACATTGCGAATACCATGGTCGCTGCGGGCACACGACATCGGAGTGTCGATACCTACAAGGATCACATGATAAAGGGAAAGGAACCGATTCGACGCGGCAAGAAACAAACCCGAAGGCTCCCGGTTCTGATCGACGAACTGAAGAAGTAGCCCGTCGTTACCTCAATGAACAAGGAAGAGGGAACCAGAAGAACGAAGAAGATAAGAAGCGAACTCATGGCGAGACGGCTCAAGAAACCGCCGCGCCATTCCCTCGACGAAGAATAAACATGATCATGGGAGGTCTTGTCTCATGCAAAGATTCAGTCCGATCGATACAGGGACACGCAAAGAAAGCAGAAGCTAAAGCCAAGCGCCCAGACACTGAGGTTCCCAATTTCGAGCCAGTCACCTTCTCTGAAGAAGACCTCGTTGGCCTGGATCAACCACATAACGACCCGCTAGTAATCGAGCTCGTCATTGGAGAGAGTGAAGTGACGCGAATCCTTGTCGACACCGGAAGCTCGGTTGATCTCATCTTTATGGAAGTACTCAGGGCGATGGAAGTCGAAAGGTCGAGCATCAAGCCAGAAGTCCGGACCCTGACGGGCTTCGATGGAGATTCGATCATGTCTCTGGGAATGATCATACATCGGTGGAATGGCCCGAAGAGTTAAGTTTGTCGTCATCGATAAACCCGCGGTCTACAACGTCATCCTAGGAACTCCGTGGATACATGCGATGCAGGCCGTGCCATCAACATACCATCAGTGCGTCAAGATACCAACTCCACGGGGAACATTCACAATCCGAGGGAATCAGCGAGTCGCGCGTACTTGCTTTCTGATCGAGCGAAAGCTTCGGGGTGCAAAGACATTATAGCAATTAACGACAGGCCCAGTGACGACCTGGGCTAATCCGAGAGAGGTACGCCAACCAGAGACAAGCATCATAGAAGAGGTCGTCGTCGATCTCAACAACCCAACGCGGTGTGTAAAGATAGGGGCCGAGATCCGTCCAGAACTAAAGGAACAACTAATAGCCTTCCTCCGGCAGAACGCGTCGACGTTTGCTTGGTCGGTCCACGACATGCCTGGAATCGATCCGTCTGTGGCGTGCCACGAGCTCAACGTGGATCCAACTTACAAACCGGTGAAGCAAAAACGACGAAAGCTGGGACCAGAGCGGTCCAAAGCAGTAAATGACGAAGTGGAAAAGCTCCTAGAAGCAGGCAGCATTACCGAAGTAAAATATCCGGATTGGCTGGCCAACCCAGTCGTTGTCAAGAAAAAGAACGGTAAATGGAGAGTGTGCATCGATTTCACAGATCTCAATAAGGCCTGCCCGAAAGATAGTTTTCCGTTGCCTCATATCGACCGGCTAGTCGAGGCAACCGCAGGGAACGAAATGATTTCCCTAATGGACGCGTTTTCAGGCTACCACCAGATAATGCTGCACCGAGACGACAGAGAGAAGACTTCATTCATCACTGAGCGCGGGACGTACTGCTACAAAGTGATGCCATTCGGACTCAAGAACGCAGGTGCGACATATCAACGCCTCGTCAATAAGATGTTCTCAGAACAGCTGGGAAAGACTATGGAAGCCTACATCGACGACATGCTGGTAAAGTCGCTTCACGCCGACGATCATGTCGCGCATCTCAGAGAATGTTTCGAGGTCCTGAATCTCCATCAAATGAAACTGAACCCGGCCAAATGCACATTCGCAGTCACTTCGGGAGAATTCCTCGGCTATATTGTGACTCAGAGGGGGATAGAAGCAAATCCTAAGCAAATCGCCGCGCTGATCGACATGCCATCTCCAAGAAATTCTCGAGAAGTCCAAAGACTCACAGGACGTATCGCCGCGCTAAACCGGTTCATTTCGAGGTCGACGACAAATGCCTGCCCTTCTACCAGCTGCTACGTGCGAATAACAAGTTCGAATGGGGACCCAAAAGCGAAGCCGCATTCCAACAACTGAAGGACTACCTCTCGACGCCCCTAATCCTGGCGAAGCCCGAGCTCGGCGAAACTCTGTATCTCTACGTCGCTGTTTCTACCTCTGCAGTAAGTGGCGTCTTAGTCCGAGACGACCGTGGCGAGCAAAGGCCAGTATTTTACATCAGCAAGTCACTAGAAGATGCTGAACAGCGCTACACAACCATGGAAAAACTCGCTCTTGCCGTGGTGACTGCAGCAAGAAAGCTCCGTCCATACTTTCAATCGCACCCGATGCGAACAGTATTGCACAGTCCAAACCAGTCGGGTCGCATGACCAAATGGGCGGTCGAACTGAGTGAGTATGACATCGATTACAAGCCACGTCCCTCCGCCAAATCTCAAGTGCTCGCCGATTTTCTGATAGAGCTGCCAACCGATCCAACCCTACCAACCGAGACGATGCATGTCGTCACAGATGAGTGGAGTCTGCACGTCGATGGAGCATCTTCACAACATGGATCCGGCATCGGCATCGGCATCCGGCTGGAATCACCAACTGGAGAGATTCTTGAGCAATCCTTCCGCCTCAAGTTTCCTGCGTCTAATAACGAAGCTGAGTACGAGGCACTGATCGCCGGTCTGCGGCTCGCAGACGGTATTGGGGTCCGAAAATCAAGGCATTCAGCGATTCCCAGCTAGTAGCAAACCAGTTCAGTGGAGATTACGATGCAAAAAATGATCGAATGGAGGCCTATCTCAGGGTCGTCAAAAACCTCTCTTCTCAGTTCAAGACTTTCACCTTGACCAAAATACCTCGTAGCGACAACGCACCGGCGGACGCCTTAGCAGCACTTGCTTCGACTTCTGATCCAGACTTACGAAGAGTTATCCCAGTGGAAAGCATCGACGCACCTAGCATCGCACTCATCACTCTGATCGGCGCTCTCACACTGCAGGACCCTCCTCATGACGACACGGATTGGCGCAACGAGATACGCGATTACCTGGCCGACGGCAATGTTCCTCCCGACAAATGGGCAGCTCGTCGAATCAGAACCAAGGCGGCACAGTACACTCTAATGAAAGAACATTTATGCCGATGGAGCGCGTCCGGAGTACTCTTGAGCTGCGCCGGTCCAACAGAAGCTGTCGAAATCATGCGCGAAACACACGAAGGGGCAGGTGGGAATCATTCTGGAGGCCGATCTCTCGCTCTCAAAATCCGCAAGCACGGTCACTTCTGGCCAACGATGGTGTCCGACTGCGAGGCGTACGTTGCCAGATGCGAGATGTGTCAGCGACACGCACCACTGATACATTCTCCCACAGAGCTGTTACGGACTGTCACTGCGCCCTACCCTTTTATGCGTTGGGCAATGGACATCGTAGGACCACTACCTTCTTCTCGTCAGAGAAAATACATCCTGGTCATGACAGACTACTTCACAAAGTGGGTTGAGGCCGAGGCGTACTCACAAATACGAGCTAAAGACGTGCAAAGCTTCGTCTGGAAATTCATCATATGCCGGCACGGTCTCCCTTACGAAATCAACACGGACAACGGCAGTCAGTTTATTTCCCACTTGTTTGAGGATTTCTGCGCTAAGTGGAAAATCCGTTTAAGCAAGTCCACACCAAGACACCCCCAAGGAAACGGTCAAGCTGAAGCAACGAACAAAACAATCATCGACGGACTGAAGAAAAGACTCACCGAGAAGAAAGGCGCCTGGGCAGACGAGCTGGACGGCGTCCTCTGGTCGCATAGGACGACGCCTCGAAGTGCAACCGGTCAATCACCATTCGCCCTTGCATACGGCATGGAAGCCATGGCGCCAGCTGAGGTCGGACTGTCAAGCATCCGCCGAACAATGGCGATCGACAATCCAGACTTAAACACCGCCATGCTCGTCGATAGCCTCGACACAATTGAAGAGACTTGTGATCAGGCACTGCTTCGTATTGCGAACTACCAGAAAGCCGCGGCGAAATTTTACAACAAGAAGGTTAAATCCCGCCACTTCGACGAAGGCGACCTGGTCCTGCGACGCGTATTCGAGAATACAGCCGAGCCCAATGCCGGAAAAATGGGAGCCAACTGGGAAGGCCCGTATCAGATATCGAAGGTTGTGCGCCCTGGAGTTTTTGAACTACTCAACATGAACGGTGAGCATGTGCCACGCTCATGGAACGCAATGAATCTTAAACGATACTACTACTAGCAGGACCTCGTCCAAAAAAAAAAA
>OVBW01003224.1:0-10297 GCA_900406355.1 Erysimum pusillum
TACCTACCATATTAAATTTCATAACAAATGTTGGTTTCATATCATGCTTTTAAAAAAAAAAAAAAAATGTAAATTAGTATGCGATGTTGAATTGAAACTCAAAACCGTTCCCAAAACTTGTGAAAGAAACATGTATATATATTAGCCTATTATGGTTGAAATGGCAGTGAAAAGTCTCGAACCTTAAGACTTTCAACTTCAAGGATAATTCCCTTCAAGGCTTCAACCACTAGACCATCTTGCATCACAAGGACCATAGTGAAATCCCTAATATGATCTTGTAAGGTCCTACCTTCAAATTCACTCCCGATCAAACAATTTAAATCGAACCATCTCGATTAGGGTTCGGATAGAGGAAGAGAAGAAAATCAGTCTAGGAATAAAAAGATTAAAAGCCCATACGTGCTTGGCCTATAAATGAACAAGAAAATATTGACATTAGCCCAATCAAACCAATATCCGATTGATAATCCAACTTCCAGGAAACAACACCTTATCATTTTCATTTTTCATTGGGTTTTCTTATGCCATTTCGCCAATTGTTCACTAAAAAACACACACACGCGCACATAAGATCACATCAAACTAGCAAACTTACACTTCAACACAATCTTTTTATTGTAGTTTACTATATATTTCATTTAAATTAGAAACTTTAAGATAAAGGAAGCCATTACATCATAAGAAAAGAAAAGAAAAATGGTGTCTAACAACATCGAGATTTTATTTATATACTGCATAATTGGGATTACACGTCGGGTGATGTATTTCAAACCTCCGGTTTATAAATTCCTTTCTCCTGTATGGCTGATTTCATGATCTCGAGCGATTCTATGAAATAATCACATAGTCGATGAGGATCTGGAATCGTTGTTGTATCAACAGCTAGATTGATGACGAATTTATTTATGTAGCTTATAAATTGGATATTGAGAGCCTTGTCAAAAAAAACAAACAAACATAAGCAATAAATTAATTAATGTCATCAAAATTTTCTTAAAAAATAGAAAAAAATATATACTTAAGAAGGGTATAATTAACTAAATTTACTTAAGGAAAAGAGATTATATACTTACTTGTGATTCAAAGATTGAACTTGCTGCGACATATGACATTGGATGGCCATATACACTTATTTCTTCATCGGGACCTTTCACATTTGAAATTGACATTGTTGTGTGATCAAACATCCTCTTTCCAATAGATTGTACTCTCTGTTAATTTCTTCCACTCGAAAAATTAGCAATATGCTTTGAATTGTATGGATTAATAAATATAGTATAACCTCTATAAATTGATATTCAATAAATTAATATTTCGATAAATCAATATAATTTTTCGTCTCAAATTAGTTTTTAGTTTAATTAACTCGGTAAATTAATAAAATATCATAGTTACAATAGTATTAAATTATAGAAGTTTTATTGTAACTCTTATTGGTTTCGTAGTTTACCTTTCCACTTAAAATTTTCAAGGCAAATTTAATGATTCCATAGAAAAAAAAATGCTTCCATTGAAGCTTTTTTTCCTATCCATTGTAGCTTTGGCTCGTCAGAGATACTCCAATGGATCATTCTCTGATTTTACCCACAAAGGAAATATGATAAGACCTATGAAGTTTCCCCATCTACATTTTGAACCCTTCTTCGCCATCATATTAGCCAAATCCTACATTTTCATATTTTATTAAACTTTTACATTCTTACTAATAACTAATAAGAATATTGTTTTGTATCAATTGTACGCGTAGTTATGTTGATTATCACCTCTATCTTCGCTGCTGGTCTTAGGTTTACAGCTACAGCACCACGTACACGGATTTTCTCTAAGACTTTCTTCTTCTGGGCCGATGTATATCCATCTGTAAGTAATCAAATAGTATAACTATTGTTAATGATGTATTAACAATACTTTGGTAGTATTATTTCCAAAAAAAAAAAAAAACAATACGATTGTAGTATCTCGTGGGAACCTAATTCACTAAGAAAAACATATCAGTAAATCCTAACTTTTAAACATAATGTTTCAGGATAATACTTCTTATAGAAAGAGAAGGAATTATAAGTTTACCATATTTTGAACTCAAATATTTTAAAAGACCTGCTTGTGTGAATCCAAGAATAACATCATTCACCGTCTGTAAGAAAACGAATTAGTGATCATTATAAGGTCTTATTAGAGAAAAACCAAAAAACAAAAATATCATTTTAACGCATAATGTATCAATTTATACCATGTTCATTGAGTTCTTCACAAACTTGACATCGTCAAAATTTATCGTCCGGTTGATAACCTTCCACGACCGAACTCCGTTGGGATCAACACTAAGAGGGTTTTTGGTATCCCTCAGAAAACACAATGTAAGAAGAGACTTACAAACTTCAACAATAGTGATGAAGGTGACTCTTATCATAAACCAAATTCCAGCAACCAAGTCCAACCACCAAGACGAAGCTATGGAACCTGTAGGTTTCGCTGTTGTCGCGGCTGTAGAAACTAGCGCGTTAGGGTCTGACGTTTTTCGTGCGCATGCAAGTAAAAGGGACATAAGTGACATTCCATCAGCTATTGAATGATGTATTTTGGCTATAACCACAGCTTCTGCATTTGATGTCTTTATGTTGAGTAAATGAAATTCCCAAAGAGGTTTGGACAAATCCATTGGAGTATTAGAGATGCTTGAAGTATAGTCTTCTATGAACTGATCAGGATTGTTAATGTTCTGATGGTCAAGATCTGGAACAATAACATGATCTTCTATTCGAACATTAACAGGAATCCAAACCGGTTCTCCTGTATTCTTATATTTGGTTATCTGAAATTTTTTAACAAAATTTTGAGTAGTAATTTTCAAATATTAAACTAATAATGGTATTTTTTATTGAAGAATTTCTCTTAATTTGATTCAATACTTAACCATCCATACTCGCATAATACTTGATATTGACAAGTCAAAAATTTACCTGCTTACTAGAGAACCGAGGACCTTTCATCAATGTGTCCTTAATGCCTTCAACAATGGCATATGGGTTCAATCCAATTCTAGACCCAAGTGTTATCAGAATGAACATACTTGGTGCATTGAGCAGCTGTGTCATCGGACTTAGCGGCTCTATCGGCACGGTCTCGAGCTCCTCCATCGCCATGTCTTTTCCCTTTTCCATGCCTTGTTTCAAGATTCTTTAAACTTTGCCTTATACACTTGCGTTTAGCCATAGCTTTTATACCATTACATTTTTTTTGTCCTGATATCTCATTTCATATTATTATTACTATTATTATTAAATGCATGGATTGGGATAAGGTGTTGTGGGGTTAATTTCGAGACTATTTCTTGTGTAACTAAGCTAGGTTCAAGAAGCTGTTACGTGTCATCTCTAAAATTTATAAGTAATTATAAATACTAAAAAATAAAAAAATTCGTTCAAAATGCTAGAAATCATTCTTATTAATTGGCAATATTCTGTTTGTTATTTATATAGTTGCTCCGCAAAAAAAAAAAAAAAAAGTTTAATGCATGCAATTACTTTATTATATTTGTGAAACCCAACCAAATTGTTGGTTTAAGGTAACAAAGTACTTTAGATCTAATTGTTTATAAACGTACAAGAGTATATTGCAAAATGAATGATTTAAACAGAATTTTTTTTTTTTTTGGTCGATGATTTAAACAGAAATTATATATATATTAAATATATATATGTGTGTGTGATTTTTATATTGATAAGTCTCCATAACTGTAGTTTCATTTTCTTTCATTTTTCAAAAAGTCTAGTTGCCATTTGTATTTGTTAGCACAACCAGCCTCTATGTCACGCCAGTAGCCGATTTTTTACTATTGTTGTTGTGTCCCATGTTTTCTTTCTCATCTGCTATTTTCTACCTTTTTGTCCCAATTTGAAAGAGGTTTGTTTTTCCTTTCCATATTAAGAAATTAAAAATATGCAATCTTTTGCCAAAATTGTAATTAGTACAGTTAATTTATTTCTTTACTCATAAAATTAGTGTATTAGACTATTAGGGCAACTTGGTCTAGAGAAATTAACGAGTTGTTGAATCAATTTATGGCACAAGTTGAAATCAACCACACAACTAATTTTATAACAAGTCTCATATCTTTTAATTTTATTCTTTTGGTCTGTTTTGGAACTGTTTTCTTCAAAATAATAAATGTATAAACAATTATTAAGTTGGTTGCACGAGATGTGTGGTCTACCTGCTACGTACAAAATATGGCGATTTAAGTTGGATCCCGCGCTACACCTAGGTAGTAACGTTTTAAACGATGAATTCTTTTATACTATGGTTTATATTTTGGTATAAGATTTTTTTTTTTTTGGTATACGTTATTATGTGACGTCGAGTTATGTATATATTTTTTCTTAATATGCAAGAAGTATGAATAAGATTGTATGCTTTGCTTTTCTTTTTCTTTTTCTATTTTGTTAATTGTTTTGTAATAGGGAACAAAATGATTAATAATATTGTAAAAATAAAAGAAAACTATAAATATGTATTGTTTTTGGAATAAAGTTTTATAATAATAAATATGAAAAAATTATGTTTTGGTCAGACTTTGAGATCTTTCAGACAATTAAATTTATTGTCGTGCGAAAACGTTGTTGGCTTGGAAACAACCACCGTGAGTAAAATAAGTGATTTGCCCATTGGTGAGAGGTGTGTGCTAAGAATCTGGTTGCTATAGAATCGTTTCTAAAAACAGATTATACTGAAATTTCTGAGGAGTTAGTCTCTAAGATAAGTAGAAGGCTAGATGCGACTAAATTGGTTTCGATGATTCTTTGACCTTTGTTTCCATACACTTGCGTAGTTGCGTTTAGCCACACTTTTTTTTTTATATATAGATTTGCTTGTTTTGTTATATTTGTGAAATTAAGAAAAGGCTTATAAACCAAGTGGTCGTGGTCTAGTGGCTTCCACTTAAGGAGGAGTCGCCCTCTTGGTCCAGGCCAGGGATCGATTCTCCGCGAAAGTGGTAGTCATTTCCATTTGGCCAGGGGCTTTCACATGGTCTTCTCCGGACCCTGGGGAGATTAAAAGCTTCGGCCCCGAACCTCCTGGTTATAAAAAAACAAAAAAAGGCTTATAAAGCAAAAAGATATTTGTTCTTCGTTCATTGATTTTTTAGTTACAGACTCACAGTACAAGGCTACATTCATGTACACATTAGCAAATCCAATACCAAGGAAAATGAACAAATAGAAAAGAAAACAAAAGTTGCAAAATATCTATTAAAACATTCCTAGAGTGATAGTGGCACATTTGATCGCCACGTTGTACCTAACAGAATCACAATTACAAAGAGCATTGATATTGGAATTAAGCAACATAGATTGATACATATTTTTCAACAGTCGAACGATCATTTTTCATTTGTGTAGGACCTGTAACCAATTCATGATCAATTTAACAGTTTCATTACACATCTAGATTCTCACAAGACGCAAATAACAACTTTTCAATCCTCGAACATTCATTAATGTATCGTTTGCGTAACAAATATAAACAGTTCAATAATCTCATATGTTTGCATGAACATGCTTATCAAGAAACGCCTTAGCCAAGTTACTAAAGCTTACACTGACTGATTCAGCCACTGCGTACCTCTCGATGAGATCCACCACTATTTACATTATTATCATGTACATTATATGTGTTTTTTTCACAGCAAATCAATTATATTATATCATAAAAGTTTACATGATATATTATTCATACATATATAAAATCATTTAAACACAACCGTTAAAAGAAATACCCACCGAGCCTTAGACTGTAAACCAAACATTAGAAGACAGAAAATAGAGAGACATCATGTTTGAAGAAATTGATGCTTTCGCTCGCAATACAATATTTGATCATATTTGCAACCTTTATCTATCTCTTTTGTTTTTCTCATTTATTTCTAAAAATAAATTAAAAAGTTTGTAGCCATGTAATAAATGCTTTCTCATTATATTTGAGCACTTGTAAAAAATTTCCCCTTCGTGGGTTGTGGTCTTTGGACTCTTAGCAATAAATGCTTTAATTGAACCGTAAAAAAATTATTTATGCTTTTCTTGAATAAAAAAACAATTTATTTATGCTTTTATAAAAATAAATCAACTAAATTTTCTTGACATTAATTTTTTTTTTAGTTTATTTGAATTCTAATCTAAATAAATTACTATTAGAACACATTTCTATTTTTATTAGATGTTTGCTAGCTCTTAAAGTATGTAAATTTTTATTATATTGAAATATCTAATAAAAATCAATATTTTTATAGATTACCAATCAAAAATCACAAAATAATATTTACATTCATTATTTATTGAATTTTTTATTATTTTGATTTAAGACAATCTAAATGTATCTCTTGTATGAGTATACACCTTACCTTTTTAATTTTAATTGTGTTTTCTTATGCCATTTCGCCAACTGTAATTTAAAAAAAAAAAAAAAACACACACAAGATTACACCAGACTAGCAAACTTACACTTCGACACAATCTTTTTATTATAGGTTACTATTTATTTATTGAAACTAGAAACTTCAAGATAAAGGAAGCCATTATATCATAAGAAAGAAAAATGGTGTCTAAAAACATCGAACTCCGGTTGAACTACTCGGAAGAAAATTAAAGAAACACATCGGGTGTTATGTTTCAAACATCAGTTTTATAAAAATCCTTTCTCCTCTATCGCAAATTTCATGATCTCGAGCGATTCTATGAAATAATCACATAGTCGATGAGGATCTGGAATCGTGGTTGTATCCACAGCTAGATTGATGACCAACTTGTTTACGTAGCTTACGAAATGGATATTGAGAGCCTTGTCAAAACAACAAACAAAACATAAGCAATAAATTAATTAATGTCATCAAATTTGTCTTAAAAAAACAGAAAAAAATATAGACTTAAGGAAAAGAAATGATATATTTACTTACTAATGATTCAATGATTGTAATTCCTGCGACATATGAAACTGGATGGCCAAATACACTTATTTCTTCATCAGGACCTTTCACATTTGAAATTGACATTGTTGTGTGACCAAACATCCTATCTCCAAGAGTGTGTACTCCCTGTTAATTTCGAAAGTTTAGCAATATGCTTTAAACTGTATGAATTAATAAATATATGTTATCGGTTTAGTATTTTACCTTTCCACCAAAAAATTTCAAGGTAAATTTAATGATTCCATAGAAAAAAAATGCTTCCAAAGAGACTTTTTTCCTATCCATTGTAGCTTTGGCTCGTCGGAGGTACTCCAATGGATCATTCTCTAATCTTATCCATAAAGGAAATATTATAGCACCTATGAAGTTTCCCCATCTACATTTTGAACCCTTCGCCATCATATTAGCCAGATCCTACATTTTCATATCTTATTACTTTTCTACATTCTTATTATAAGAATATTGTTTTGTATCAATTGTAGTTATGTTTATTATTATTACCTCTATCTTCGTTGCTGGTCTTAGGTTTACAGGTACGGCACCACGTACACGGATTTTTTGTAAGACTTTCTTCTTCTGGGCCGTTGTATATCCATCTGTAAGTATCAAATATTCACACTGTTCATGATTCAAATATCCACGTACAACACCAACTAACATGATTCATGTTTGCAACATCATAACCATCATTTTCATATTGTTCAGGTGTACCACGGGATAAAATGTGATAACATCCGATTTAGATCTAGATCCAATTCACTAAAGCCGACTCGACATGACCCAAAAGAAAAAAGAAAAATATATATTGATAAAATAAATTTTGTGTTTCAATTGAATGTTGCTTATATTTTCTAATGTTGAATTAACATATTTGAATTGACATAATTTCTCGATGAATTTCATGCAAAATATTCAAGTTAAAGTTAACGAAAACTATTTTATATAAATTTCTATTAATTATTTTATATTGTAAGCCAAATGATATTGGATTCTGACTTTAATAATACCTAAAATTATGGTTATGATGTTGCACACATGACTTATATTAATTGGTGCATGTCACATGCGAATGCAATAGTTGGTGATACATTAAATAGTTTGCATGTGACTATGACGTGGTATATACTTGTTATATTTAGCTATCATTTTCAATTAAAATTCTTTGAAATCGTGATTAACATTTTTTTGGTATAACCTTAAAAAATAAATAAAAGAATTTAGAATTATAGATAATCATTGGCAATCAATTATTTTAAACTTCATAGTACAAATTTAAATTAGAGGGAGTAGCTAATAGTACGATGGTAAGGTGGTTGACTAAGTCTGATTTTCAAAACCACACACGGTTCCATTTTTGGTAGTGACGTACTAATCATAATTGATAGAAGAAAATATAATTTCCAACAAATTCTTTCTTTCAATCGTTCTATCTTCATCTACTTGAAAACACTAATTAACGGATACTAAGTTTTGAGTCTATTATGCTTAAAGTATTATTCAAGGATAATACTTCTTAGAAAGAGAAGGAATTTTGAGTTTACCATATTTTGTACTCAAATATTTTGAAAGACCTGCTTGTGTGAATCCAAGAATAACATCATTCACCGTCTGTTAAAACAAAGAATGGATTTGTTAGTGTAAGAAAACAAAATTAATGATCAATATGCCTTACCAAAAAAAAAGATCAATAAATGTGTACCATGTTCATTGCGTTCTTCACAAACTTGACATCATCTAAACTTATCGTCCGGTTGATAACCTTCCAAGACTGAACTCCGAAGGGATTAACAGTAAGAGGGTTTTTGGTATCCCCCAGAAAACACATTGTAAGAAGAGACTTAAAAATTTCAACAAAAGTGATGAAGGTGACTCTTATCATAAACCATAACCAAGCAACCAACCACCAAGACGAAGCTTTGGAACCTCTAGGTTTTGCTGTTGTCGTGGCTGTAGAAATTAGCGTGCTAGGGTCTGATGTTTTTCGTGCGCAAGCAAGTAAAAGGGACACAAGTGACATTCCATCACCTATTGAATGATGTATTTTGGCTATAGCCACAGCTTCCGCATTTGATGTCTTTATGTTGAGCAAATGAAATTCCCAAAGAGGTTTGGACAAATCCATTGGAGTATTGCCAATGCTTGAAGTATAGTCTTCTATGAACTGATCAGGATTGTCAATGTTCTCATGGTCAAGATCTGGAACAATAATATGATCTTCTACTCGAACATCAACAGGAATCCAGACCGGTTCTCCCGTTAAGAAGTCGATCACCTAAAATTTTTTAGTTTTTGATCAAACACATATATAATTCAGAATTTACTCTCTTTTTTTTTTTTTTAGAGTTTACTTGCATGTGATGTTACAATGAGTATATATAAATAGAAAGGCAGGAACGAGAAACCAAACGAATTATAGATTATAAATGAATTCGTTTGTTACAAAAACATTATAAATGAGAATGATTGACAAAAGATATTTGTTACAGTTATTGTCAATTGAGTCTACTAGGAAAGTGATAAAAACAAATGTTTGGTGATCGAAAATAAACACAAAAATTACTTTTTTCTTATTATTATTATTATTACGAAAATTTGTTATGCTAAAAAGATGTAATCGTCCGGACAGTGTTATTATTATTAATATTATTATCTGTAAATACAAACAAAATCTAAAATTGTTAAAGATTAATTAGTTATATTAGGTATTCAAGTTTTTTGTTATCATAATTAATTCTATTCTACATTTACACTATGCATATGTATAGATGTTAACCTACTTGCAGACCAGTAGTTTAGTGGTTTATTGCATTCTTCACAAACTTGATATCACCATTATATTACTATCCAAATTCAAACTCGCATAATACTTAATATTGATTTAAATATTTACCTGCTTACTAGAGAATCGGGGAGCTTTGATCAATGTCTTCTTGATGCCTTCAACAATGGCAAGTGTGTTCAATCCAATTGTAGACCCAAAGGTTATAAGAATGAACAAACCTGGCGCATTGAGCATCTGTGTCATCGGACTTAGTGGCTCCATTGGCACGGTGTCGAGATCCTCCCTCGTCATGTCTTTTCCCTTTTCCATACCTTGTTTCAAGATTGTTTAAATTTTGCCTTATACACTTGATTTAGCCAATTAGCCATACTTAGCTTTTATACCATTATACATTTTTTGTCCTGTTATCTCCTTTCATATTATATATTATTACTATTATTCATTAAATACATGGGATTGGGATAAGGTGTTGTGGTGTTATTTTCGAGAGTACTTTTCTTGTGTAGTTCAGAATTTATTCATACCAAGTAGTATATAATAAATTTATAAAG
>OVBW01003229.1:0-10507 GCA_900406355.1 Erysimum pusillum
CGCGGAATTAGCCCTAGTCATATATATGAAAGGAGAAGGATTTCTCTCCAGCTTCTGACACGTCAGCACACAAGAGATTGCCACGTGTCTCACAAAAAATTGACGATTGGAATTTTGGAGCCCGTTTCATTGCTTTTCATCTTCTACTTCCTTCTTAGGGTTTTCATGTTTCAGCATCATAACAATTGCGTCTACAAGCAAATACATTAAGTTATAGTAACTCTTAAAAACCACGTCTCCCTCTCTCAAAAAGCTTTCCACTCAAAGCTTATGTAACTGATTCGATGCCTTCTCGGCTCCTTCTGAGGGGTTTAATTGAACGAGATTTTGTGACTCTTTTGTTGCCTTGGCTCTGGAACGAAACGGACTCTCCAGATAGCTTTGGAGGTCACACAACATTATAGTTGAAGGTGTGTGGTGATTGGTTTGTTTTTTCCTTCCTTTCTTTCTTTCTGGATTGATCGTTGTTCAATTTTTTCTTCTTTTCAATGATTTTGAAAACCCTTTTGAAAAGGCGACACCTTTTTTTTTTGCTTTTAGAGACGAATTAGTTTTGATCTCTATTCATTGATCCAATATTGGCTTTCTGGTTATTGCTGATGAGCTGTTTCATTTCAATTGTAGAAGAGAGGTGTTGATTTAAGGTTGAAGTGAGCTAAGTGTGTGAAATATATGTCTCTCAAGGCATTAGACTACGATTCTCTAAATGAAAACGTGAAGCAGTGTCAGTATGCTATAAGAGGTGAACTTTATGTCCGAGCTTCCGAGCTTCAGAAAGGAGGCAACAAGGTAAACTTTTTTGGGTTTTCTTCTTGTGCCAATCTCCATTTTGGAATGCTATTTCCAGCTTATGCTATTGCAAATAAAGAGATCTCAGAGTATTTATTTCTACGTTGTGTAGGGTAATACGAAGTCTACATGCTAATTGAAAAAGGTGGGAATACTACACATCTGTTTAATGATTCTATTTAGATGATGAATTCCATGGTCATTATATTCGTCTTACTTTTTTTTGTCTGTTTATTTGAAGATGATAATCACTAGCAGAGATGGTGTTTGATCTATAATAGTAAATCGTCTTTTTCATAGTTTTTTTTTTATGTTTAATACCCATCTTTGAATCTTTGTGATGCTGTTTCTTCAACTGTAATGATGATTCTGACGTGCTTGAGCCAAAGTTGATGATTGTATGGTCCGAGATTGGCTATATATGCTTGTGGTTTTGAATCTTTTGATTGCTATTTTGTTAAATTGGAACATGCGTGTGATATGTTTAATGTTCAATAACTATTTTAGTTTATTAGATTGTAATTATTTTTTTAAAGTTTTTTTGGGCTAAATTGTAATTATTTTCTATTACAATAGATTAATGTCTTATCTCTTAGATTGTGACGGAATGCCAATGAAGTTTTTTTTTGTTCACCGTTTGAGCATATCACCTAAATTATTGACACTTAATCCTTTGATACCACTCTTTATGCCACATGTTAGCTAACAATGACACTAGAAAGAAAGTTTTTTCTTACCTTCTTGAATGATGTAAATAAATATGGCAAAGTTAAAAGTGGAACATGTAGATTGGGACAATCTAACTCTCAGGTAGATTAAAATTCGTCCTCGTACTGCAACAAGTAGATTAGATAGTGATGGTAGAGGAAGGAGAACTTTGTAGCTTTAGCCAAAGAAACAAGAAACAGTGGAAAGAAAACCGGTTTGATGATGTTTAAAAGCCGGTCGTTATTCAACACGCAAAGCTGCAGACACACGCGGAACAAAGTAAGAAAATGATTAGAGGCAACGATCCAGATGTTCAGTACTGTGTAAGTAGATCTTGCTCCAGCTACTTATATGATCTTCACTCTTCTGAATCTGCCTCACCATGACACTGAAAGAGACAAGTGCAAGGACGGCTCAAGCACCTACGACCTGCAAAAACAGAGAAAAATAGGATGCAACAAATTTTAACAATTTGGATTTGGAAGTGTTCCTCTCCTGATAAGTTCTGGGGTTTGCTAGAACGTTTGGCATGTAAAGATAGCTACAATAATTCTTTATTCAGGGAAAAAGAAAAGTAAAAGAAAAAGAGAGGCATCACTGATAAAAGAACGTTGTTTGTGCGATGATGTTTGTGTATGTACCTTGGTCTTTAATGTTCTAACTGATGCAAGAGTTACTGGAAATGATTTGCAGGCAATCACTTTGATACCTAAAGAAGAAGGAATAAAAGGTTACTGGAAGGGAAATTTACCTCAGGTTCATTAAATTGTTTGTTTTGGACTTTGGTTTCTCTTGAGTTATTGGATTTTCTGTTTTGAAAATATGACATCAGGTGATAAGAGTGTTACCTTACAATGCAGTCCAACTTTTGGCTTATGAGAGTTACAAGGTGAGTCCCATGTAATCAATAAGCTATCCATTGGTTATAACTTTTCTCTCTCAGCTGTAATCTTTTCCTCCGTCTTTTGGCTATAACTTTCCTCCCTCACCTGTAATCTCTTTCAATGGCTTTATCACTTCAAACTAAGTATCCTCTAAGCCCCATCACCAACATCCCAAGAAGCCACCGTCCGTCGCTTCTCCGTCTACGTGTTATGTGCTCTGTTACCACCACCAAGCCCAGTCAAATCGTGAGAAGCTTGTTGTAGAGCAACGCATTGCAAATCCTCCTCTGTCCAGTGACGCGACTCTGCAATCGACCAAGCCTCAGCCTAAACGTGAGAAGCTGGTGGTTGAGCAACGCCTTGCGAGTCCTCCTTTGTCCAATGACCCAACTCTGAAATCGACATGGACCCACCGGTTATGGATTGCAGTGGGCTGCACCACTCTGTTTGTCTCTTTAGCTAAATTTGTCATTGGAGGGTTTGGTTCTCATCTCTGGCTCGAACCAGCTTTAGCCGGTTATGCAGGGTACATCTTAGCTGATCTACGCTCCGGTGTCTACCACCGGGCCATCGATAACTATGGTGATGAGTCTACGCCTATTGTAGGAACCTAAATCGAGGCGTTTCAGGGTCACCACAAGTGGCCTTGGACAATCACCAGACGGCAATTTGCCAACAATCCACACGCTCTGGCTCGAGTGATAACCTTCTCAGTTCTCCCACTAAACCTTTCATTTAGCGACCCTGTGGTTCATGGCTTTGTGAGCACATTTGCATTTTGCATAATGTTTAGCCAACAATTCCATGCTTGGGCACATGGAACCAAGAGCAAGCTTCCACCTCTCGTGGTAGCGTTGCAGGACATGGGCCTGCTTATTTCACAGAAACCGGGAACATCACCGAGCACCGTATAACAACAATTACTGCATAGTGAGTGGGACATGGAACAATGTTTTGGATGAAAGTAAGGTCTTTAAGGCATTGGAGATGGTGTTGTATTTTCAGCTTGGGGTGAAACCAAGGTCATGGAGTGAGCCAAACTCTGACTGGACAGAAGAAATCGAGATCTCCAAAAACCAAGCATAAATAATTTTTTATGGGTCTATGAAACAAAAAATTCTTGATACATGTACAAGAAAATTTAAGGAATATATTGAAAAGATTGGTTCGTAACTTATGTAATAAAGTGTGACTGTATATTATATAAAACAAACAAAAAAAAGAGCATGTACCAGGTTAAGTAACACATGCGATGGATGAGGATGAGTAAACAGAAGAAACACAGGGGAACCAGTACCGACACTTCCCGTCTTTATGGCCATTATCTACAACAACGAAAGTTGCCTAGAAATATTTCTTACACAATTTCAAACGACGTTTTTAGCCATACATAATGTCAAAAAAAAAAGAAAAAAAAAAGACCATACATGATAAGTAAAAAATAAGACCCACTGGCAATGCTAACCTGAATAAACCATATTTTTCAACGAACTAAAATCATAAAATTACAAACATCAAATATACACCGTATGACCCAAAATCTGAAAGGTATCTTCTTGATCAGACAGCAAATTTACACCAAATTGTGTGTAGCTCCATTGCTATTAAGTTATCCACAAATAACCACAACCATCGATTGGAGTAAAACAAGAAAATGACCCATACAATTACTTTAAATCGAATCAAGAAACTAATATTAGGCTTAGTCAAATTATAATCAAAGGACACAATTAACATTATAAATGTTGAATTTTCTTGGTAGAATTAGCATTGTTGGTGGAACAATAAGGTGAAAAAACGTCTTCAAAAAAATCAATGCTATGTATTTGATGAGCAAGACATTAGCTTGAGAATTACACATTCTAGGAATCAAAAGTAAAGAGGAACGAAAAAAAGAACTTCACAAAACACAATACTTCATATACTTCTGACTTCCGATGATATCCAAATTATGATTTTTGTTAAGATACGAATATGTAGTAACGACAATTGCATATATCTACTCAACCTCAATTTGATACATTCGATTGGGTTTAATCAATGTAAATCCAATTTTAAAATGGGACATAAAAAATGGCAATTATTATGAAAGCCCATGATAAATGGAACCTTAACATCATAAAATATGTACGACTCGATTAATCAACAAAATATGTGTTGGTGTCACAAAACTATGTAATAATGAATAGATATAATAATAACACTTCTAATCCCTCCATAAATTCACAAACCGGTGAAGATATAATATGCTTAACACAAACATAGTAATTAGATACAATCATCATGTATAGAAAAGTAGAATCAAACCTGAGTTTCAAAATTTTTAAGTTAATAATACCAAACCAAAAATTTAAAGAAATTTACAAAAAAAGATTACAAAATTATAAAGTAACAATAATTTTCATAAAGTAAACTATATAATCAAACAATTGAATACAATAATCTAATTATAAATTTAAATTAAAATCCCGCGCGTAGCGCGGGTTCTCACCTAGTAACAATAATAAGCCTCATCACCATCACTGTTTGATGTTTATGATGATAAATCTTTTTACATGGTTGAAGAATTGGAGACAACCCATAAATAAAACCCAAATTTATTGTCTTTCTTTATTCCCATTCGATTGTTGAAGGAGGCTTTGAAGTAATGTATTGAACCACACGGTTTACTCCTTGAACGCTGTTACAGATTTTCCGGGAAAACATCGTCCAGGAACTTGTGCTCAAAGTTGAACCTGCAGTATTTTTTTAACATCACCAATCTTAGTACAAAGTCACAAATAGATACTTGCATTCGCATTTGTACCGCAAGAATTCAAAGTTGTGTATTTAGGTATTTAGGCTGTCTTTAACCTTAGAATCAAGGTTCCTCTATTTGTACTCAGATCGGATAAAAGTCTTTAAATATTGCATCACAAGAAGTAAATATTGTTGAATTTCACTATTCGATCCATTTAACCGGTTAAAGACAGCCTAAATACCTAAATACACAACTTTTAATACTCGAACATCTAAACTAATCCGTCCTTAAAAGTTAAAACTCAAATATCAAATACTCAGACCTAAAATACCACATGGTAGATCAAAACCTCAAGAATTCACATCAACACGGCAATAATTGTAAGATCAAAAAGGTTCTATATACATTGGTATTAAGAAATGTAAGAAGCTTACCAATATGCAGTCATTCCATCTTGGATTGTAACAGCGCGAAGAGCAACAACATGAGAATGTGTTCTCTTGTGGCCTTGGAATCCAACTGACCTTACAGGCAAGAACACTCCGAAAGCTTGCCAGATTGAATCATAGAGACCCGCATCTCTGATTGATTGGATGAAAATCTCATCAACCTGAGGAGATGGAAAGCAAACCGAATAAAAGAGATGAGTTTGTTTTGTTATATGGGAAGTGCAAAACCAAAGAATTTACACAGACGGTTTGAGGTTTTAAAGAACTTGCATGACGAAGAACCTCGAGGGCGTTTCCTTTAGTGACATCTCCCAAGAAATCAAAGCATCGCTTCCTTCAAAATCAATCTCCTGAACCAAAAACCCAACTCGACAATGTTTATTGCACAAGACTTCTTTCCCGCAGACAAACAATACCTCATCACCAACAGAAATCTCCTAAATTTAAGCTTTCCTAACCCTAACACGATTATCATAAACCCCATTCAAAGAAGCTATAAATTTTAAAGTTCCCAACTCATCAACGCCAAGCAATGTACTTCTAAACTCATCAAAAACCTTTACTAAAACTACCCGAAGGGAAGAGAATCACGCGATAAAAAATGTAAAGTTTGTAACTTTGGCTATCAAATAGAATATGACAGTGCTTTCTACTGATATAGACATGATCAAAAACAAAATCGCAAAACCCATCACTACTTCGACCAATCATGTACGGCCGATCTGATTCAATGTGAACTAACTCCACATGGCAAACTAGAAGACCCATAAATCAATAGTGTACTGTATTATGAATACTAACCAAAGAAGAAGAAACAAACACAGAGAGATGGGAAGGAAGATCGTATGATTGAGTTTAGAGCCGCTCAAACCCAGAGAGATTCTGGAGAGATGGCAGAAACTTTTTTTTAGGTTTAATAAAATCAACGGCCAGGATCAATTTAAAAGAAGGGTCAGGATTAAAAACCAGAGAGAACCAAATGGATCCGAAAAGAGACGCGCGGGTCGAAGAGATCCGCGTGTTTATCCGCGAGAATAATCAAGGCAATTGACTTGTTTACCCATTGCGATACCATGTAATTATATTGTAATATTTCATAAACCCAAGGTTATTTTCGACAGATAATCAAAGATGTACGGCTGAATTACTTATATAGATATAGAAATAAATTTTTCATTATTTTTGCAAAAGAAATTTCTAAAATGTCAATTAAGTTGTTGGTGAATAATAATGGCCAATTAATTGATAATAATTTTTTTTCAAATATTTATAGTCTTCTTTGGGTAAAAATGAATGACTCTGTGACACTCTTCCCGCCACACAGGCCAAGACAATGTGTTAATCATCTGGTCTTGCTAAAAATTGCTTTCTTTAAAATTTCCAATCGATAAAAACTTGGAACCATAACTCTTACGCACAATAACATGAGGAAAAAGGAAAAGAGGGGGTGAGTAATGAATTACTCAGTGAAGGGAATCAACTCTGCCCACTGGACATACAGTAAGAACGTTCCAAAAATAATTAACAACCATTACTAAGCATAGATTCATAACCTCTAACAATCAAGCAATCATCTTATTATCAATCATCAACTTTCATCTCATTTTATTCTTACCATCTCAATCACACATACTCAGAGCAAGGCCCTTGCGGCACAAATACTCCTCCTCTTAGAGCAAGGCCCTTGTGGCACAACTACTCGATACCCAGACTCGCCAGCCATTTTATGAGCTACAATGAACCCGTCAATTCACTATAGACCAGGTTCCACTAGGCTCGTCAGCTGGTTAATGAACTGTAAAGAACCGGTCAATTCAATGCAGACCATTTCAACTCATCCAAGGATGGAACCACCACCATCACCCAAGGACATCAATATCATGTCATAACATAATCATTCTCATACTTTAATATAACTTAACATACAATAACACATAACATGTATCATTCACGCATTCCACATAACATGTTACTAACGACCTAGCTATCTCATTCACAAACATATTACATAATATAACATAGACAATTATCGAGTCTATACTCAGCAACTATCAAAAGAATGAAAGGAAAGAGGTTACTGCATATCCGCAAATACCACCCTCACCTTTGCTTTAACCATTGGAGACGCTACCGTTTCTTAACTTAGTTCTCTATAAACCAAGATAAAGATCCAGTGAACATGAATTCTCCTGTAGAGCTTCATCTCAATCCAACCTCGTTTGCAAAAACCAAACAATAGAACTTGTCACCATTTACTCTAAACTGAATTGTCTCGGAAACACAAGACTAAATCCACAACTAACCGTTAGAATCACGATCCCACTGTTGAATCTTGAGCATGTAGTACCATGAAAAACTCCACAAAGTCTCATCCCCATAAGACACCGTTTCGATCTCCAAACGTTACATTGAAGAAGCCATCACGGAACTGCCTTCTTAGGATTTATGGGTTTATCTGAATTTAGAGTTATTTGGCCATAAAGAAACGTTCCGTCAGCGGCTATGGATTCTTGACAACGTGAACTTTCCAGAGACCATATGCGAGCTTTAATTCCCTGTGGTTCGATAGATATTAGCCACGGAAAACTCCAACTCGAAACTGTAGTTTTTCTCCTTGCTTATTTGCGTTCTCTTCTTATGCGCTTTTGTTTGCTGAGCCCAACTCGGATCTTCTTCATCTCCACTTCTCCTTAATGTTAAGAACCAGATCTCACTCTCCTAATGCTTCTCTTTCACGGTGGTGATCATCCCTTCACCTCCGCAACGTGAGCCTCTGCTGTGGTAGCTGAATATGAAGATGCTCACCATTAATCGTGTACTACAAATACATATTGGGCTTCAACCAACCAGCCTTCTTCAAGTAAGCCTCATCCATGTACCTGCGAGTGGTGACAACAGAGGTGAAGGAGAGATCAACCCGGCAATGCTTAAACAGAGGAGTAAACATACTTCCAACACTCTCAATCTTCCTCCCCGAGTTCCCAATGAAAGGCTTGGTCTTCAGAGAGACCAAGTGATGAGCAAAAACAGCTCCTATGTTCACATCCACCTCTATGCCAGGGCTAGGACAATCTTCAACAACATCATCTCGCAGAGCGTCGTACAAGAGAATCATCTCAACTACTCTATCTTTCCTGGCTCGATTTTACACAAGAAAGTGTTTACCAACGATGCGAACCAAGTACCGAAGCGCAGGATGCCTGATATCGGTCTGAGTAGACCTCTTGGAGTCATAAACTCTCTCACCAAAAATATGCCAGAATTCCTTTTATTTCTTAAACGCAGGAGGAAGAGCATCTGCACGCATACGATAAAGAACACAGAGATCGCGTAGAGAAATGCTATGGTGAAAGCTCCAAGCAAAGAAAGACAATGTACCCTCCTGACTCCTGAGCATTCCTAACAATCTCGTTCCTGTAATCAATCCTCACAGAAACTATAAACTGTCTAACCAAATCAGGATAGAGATCACAGTCCATATAAGGTATGAGGCCTAAACCCTTATCAACAATCAATCGCGCAAGTGCCCAACGCATATGCATCCTCCCTAAGACCTGATGATCCAAGAACCTAGTGGGTTTGATATCTACTCGTAGCCAAGCATTGTACAACAATGTCTCATATTCATCCCAATCATCACTAAGATTGATATACTCAGGTTTCTCAAATTCCCCTAAAACGTTTCTATCCCAAACATGATCAGAAAAGATTTGCAAACCTTCTTCTCTAGGTCATGGGAATCGTGAAACAGGAGGTGAAGCACCCCTTGTGACTCAGAAGGACTCGCCGGAGGCGGAGGAGGAACGGCGGCTGAGGTTGAAGTGGTTGGGTCTCGGCGAGTTCTCTTGCGATTCGAAGCCATTGGTGCACAGATTGTTGAAATTGAGTTGGGGCTTTTGTAGAGGGGGACGAGCTTTTAGCACCTGAAATCAAGAAATTCGGTGAAGAATCAAGGAAGTTAGAGAGAAAATGGCGAATTCGCGAAAGAACAAAAATTATTGGAGGCTAAATTAATTTATCTACAGTTGTGATTATAAAGTTTTTCTTTGATAAAATTTGGAATCATTATAAATTCTTTCTTTAATGAAATTTTGCAGTTTTAATTATTTTATTAGGACAATGATATATAAACACCTAAATTGAGCTAATCGTCATTATGCACATGGTTGGCCTGAAGTATTTTAATGTCTAGAGCAAAAACTTTTTTGGTCCACTAACATTGAAAAATAATATTAAAAAGGGAGAATTGATTATATAGGAGGATTATTTGATGATTTGTCCATTTATGCATTCTAAAATTAAAAATTCATTTTTCCTAAACTACCCTTTTTATTAATTTCAATCAAATTTTTTAAAGATAAATTGTGAATAATAATGAAAAGGTTATGAGAAGTCATATAATATATAGAATATGTGTTTTTTTTATCATTTCTTATTTATAAAAATCGATCTAAAATGGTTAGAATACGTCTTCTGAAGTTTAGATTACGTATTCTATACAATGAACATGTTCTATGAAATTTAGATTAAGTGTTCTATACTCTCTACATGTTCTACAAAATTTAGAACTGAATTTTGTTCTAAAAAAAATAGAATTGCAATTTCTATTAAATTTAGAATAGGTATTCTATAATTTACTCTTTGTTCTACGAAAGTTAGAATACTTTGTCTAATATTTACTCTTCGTCTAAAAACATTAGAAAACATATTCTTATGTTTTTCGCCTATATTCTACGAAAATTAGAACAGAAATTCCATGTAATCTAGAATTTCCTAATAAATTAAAAAAAAAAATTGGAAAATTTAGAAACAAATTCAAAAATTAAGGAAATATAATCTTTTTAAAAAATATGATAATTAATTCATCAAACTATTATAAAATTTTTAAAATATAAGAAATCTTCAAATTAAACCGATTTATAATAAAAATTGAATAA
>OVBW01003232.1:0-10502 GCA_900406355.1 Erysimum pusillum
TACTAACTACCTTCTCGTTAGCTTTTGCATCTTCATTTCTCACTTTCTTCAGCTCTGTAATTTCACTATTGGCATCCTCAAGCCTCTCAAGAAGCTTACCCTTCTCCTCATCAAAGATTCTCCTAATCAGCAAACCAAATAGCATCATCTTATTCCTCATCTCACACTGTTTCTCATCTCCCATGAACATGGTGGTTGCTCTTACCAAAAAAACCAGAGACCAACAACACAATCAATCTTCGTAGAGATGACTAAATCTGAATCTCAAAATACACTTTGTCTATTATCATCGATCTGATAGGAAAACAAAAATACAAAAAAACTCTTATCAGAGCAGCTTCTAATTAAAATCAATGTGAAATCTAATTATCCAAAACAAAACAAGAACAAAATAGCAAAGAATCAAATGCAAGAACCAAAAGGGTTTAAAATGATGCCAAAAGAAAGAAAAGATGCCAAAGAAGTCTGAGATGTTACGCAAGATTTAAACAAAGGTAGAGTGAAAATGGCAAAGTCTAAGCACAAGAAAACTGCAAGCACATGTGGTATAGCATGTTATATTGTTGGTGGGAGTTACATAAGCTTTTCATTTTAATTTTTTCCAGATGGTATAATGGCAGAGGAATAAAGTTTGGTGAATAAAATATCTGACACACATGTAAAAAAACACTTTGAAAGAAGAATCATGTAATAGATCATCCTTACAGATAGATAAAGCAAGAGAAATGTATGCTTCTCCTGGTTTTATGTTAACACAAAGGCCCCTTAATGTGTCCCCACTTGCTCTTACTTTCTCATTCCAATAATCTCATTTTTTTCTCCAATTCATTTTTTCTAACCATTGCTTAGATCAAGATCAAACTAATATCTTTATTACTGAGAAATTCAGAATCAGATTGCCACTAATGTTTGTAGTTTATGAATAGAAAACATAAAAAAAGTAAACTTTTAAAACTCTCAAGATAAAAGAGTACAAAAATAGAAACAAGAGTTTTGTGTTGTTTTATTTTCCCTCATTGGGTACACACTGTATCTGCAGACATAAATACTCTTCATCAAGCTGTTATGAAGTGATTGGTGATTTGGAAATAAATGAAATTTAAACCACAAGAATGATTAGAGATATTCAAAGTGGACCAAAGTAAATTTCAATCATTCCATTTCACTATCAACATTAACACTTATTGATTTAACATTATTGCAAACAACTTCAAAACTATTATATCATTCAATTGCTGAAAAAAACAAAATTATAAACCTTTTAATCCTAATCAAACAGTGAAAAACAAAAGAATCTTCCAATTTCAAAACGAAATGAAAAACTCAAGAAGCTTTCAATACATATGACAGAGACAGAGCAATCGGCTAAGTCTGTTTTTAGTCAGTCTTGCTTCAAAACTAGTTTTTTAAAAAATTGGAATCCAAATAGTGCTGAATTAAAAGTACCTCTGTAAGTAAAGTGCTGAATCGGAGAAGAAGGATTTGTGAGGAAGAAAGGGATTGTTTAGGAGAAAAGGTCATCATGATGAAGACAACTATGCAGATGCAAAAGCTTCTCTATCTCTCTCTTGGGATCTTACTTCAAGAACCAATCAAGCTTCATTTTTGTTTCCTTTTGATGAAATCTGTAAAGCTAGGACCTAGGAACTTTGTTTGATAAACTAATAAGATCGTATAAAAAAAAATTGAGCCTTTTTAAATTTTTATATTAAAATTTGTTTTTTATGTCATTAATTTGCATTCGATTCATGGGCCTTGATCTATAATTAGAAATCAATGACATATATTCAAAAAGTACGCACAGGTAGAAGTATTTTCATATTCAAAGTAGAATATTTATTTGTCTTGAAATATTATAATATTTGGCTACAAGATATATTTACATGAGCTTCTTAATATAGTTTTCATACATAATTCACTCTCCACTGAAATTGTAATATGCTGACATGCACATTAAAATGAAATATGAACATCATACACACTACATATTGAAATACTAACTAGTATAGATCATTTTCATTTGTTTTGGGTAGATGATCACTCTAATAATCTTTTTTAAAACATCTTTAGTTGTTTTCTTAATTCTCTTCAAGAAAAAATTTGAAACTGGAAAAGGATTTCGTAAGTTTCATTCATACCCTTGCTATCAGACCCATCATTAGGCCCATGATCAGGCCCAATATCCTTCCTTTCTACTTTTTTTTTTGTATAAGGAATTTCATCACTTTGCCCAAAAAAAAAGGAATTTCATCAAAAAGTCTAGCTAGTACACGTGTTTGACCCCAAAAAAAGCTTCTATTCTATTTGTGTTACCATCTAGATATGGATCTAGTGATTGGAGACTTTATCACATGAAAACCACAACAACCCATACTATATTACTATATTACTATATTCGAAGCATGAGGTTCCTGGGAAAAAAGCATGAGGTTCCTGCGAATATTTGATCGAGAGGGTTTGTTTGCCTACAGTCTCCAAAGCCGCTCCAACCTTTGTCATGATTCATGACTGTTGTTCTTCTTTGAAATGCATCCTCAGTGATTATTCATCTCTGTTTTGTTATTTGGAGCATAACATAGTTCTTATGCTTTGAAGTTTAAACCCGGGAGGGATAATATATCGGAGAAAACAGGGGAGAGAATAAAGTGAATTAGAAGATCAAGAACCATGTACAGAGAAAGCAAGCACTGAAGCCAATCTTCTAATTGATAAAGAAGAATTTTCCACAAGAAATATTGGCCGCGCAAGTGTCAAACTGAAGAGTCAAATTATTGTAATAATCAGAACAGAACCTTGCATACACAAATCATAAGAATTTGCAAGTTGCAGAAATGTGCTACAACGAGAAGCCACTTCTTTGGTATAAGAAAGCAATGCATCTCATCTAACCATTGGTGAAAGCTGGGATTCCTAGGAGAATATTGGCAAAGGGAAAAAATGCATTTTGCCCTTTTTCATGAATATTTGTTTCTGCACCACCCATGAAAAAAATTCCCTAGATTAATCCAATATTCATGTAGTGATTTATAGTGCTATAAAAACCCAATAATATTCCTGTAGTGATTTATTTATTCTTTTATCTCAACTTTACTTAATTTTAGATTAAAAAAAATCTACCGAGTTTACTGATAGAAAACACAAACTTCAATGCTTTGCTTATTTTTTTTCTGGCAGTAGAAGAAAGAGAAGCATTGAGGTAAAGAAAGAGAAGCTCTTTGCAGAAACATGGAAGATATGGTTTCTAAAAGAGATTAGGATTAGAATCTTTAGGAGATATTTAAAGATAAATATTTAGGAGTTATCTAAATATTAACTAATGAGATTAGGATTCTGTTAAAATGTTTTTTCATATATATAAGGAGAAGCTAAGATGTGACATAATTTATGAGTTTTGTGAGTTTAAGATTTTTTTTTTTTTTTTTTTTTTTTTTTTTTTTTTTTTTAAATTTTNAGTTAGTTTCTTAAGCTAATAATAAAGAGAGTCATTCTTTATTTTGTGTTTCTCAATATCGTCTTCACATTCTACACCATGAACCTATGAATCAATCATCAAAATGGTAAACCAGAGGAACGAATTAATTGAATCAAAAGATGATTTGATAAATCACAAGTGTGCTTGCCCCACTATATCTGACAAGTTGAATGAATTATCCCTGTTTTCTCCGATTATAACTCTTACGGTTTAATCCCTGAATTCATTTGGTATAGAATGGCTCTAGAGGAGGACCAAAAAGTCCAGTTAGTTATTTGGACCGACAAAAAAGAGTAAAAAGTCATTAAAGTATTAAACGAAAGAGACATCATGGAAACGAAAGAGACATCATATACATATATGATATATAGATGACATCATCTATATATCATATATATATATTTTTATTTTTATTTTTTTGGACGCCTATCGTTTCTCTTTAAGTAGGAGGCCTTTGCTATGCATTCTTCAGATACCTAAAACCCTTGTTTATCAAACATATCCAAAAAAAGAAAACATTGTTTTCTCTCAAAATATTTTATTTTATTTCCGTCCCTTCTCACGATATCTTATCGAAACAAAGTACGTTCTCAATGGTAGTATTTGAGTTGTCAATGTTAAGGTTCTGGAAGAGGCCAACCAATTCCAAAGGAGGGCCGGGAGATGAAGAGGTTGGTCTCGGCGCCCCCGGCTACCCAGATGATGATGTTGCCGTTCCGCACCTTCGTACTGGTGACTCTTTCCTTGAAGCTGAAGACCACTCAGGCGATTTGGAAGCCAGTCATGTTACTACCGATCTCCCGAGGAGGGTGAGACTATACGTTTACCTGCACGCTTAATGAATCCATTCATGTCGTGTGATTCTTGTTTGATTCTCGTTACTAAATCGTACAGGGTGGTACGATGGTGGGAGTAGTTCAGTCGCTGTTGTTTTGTGAAGTGATAAGCGATATGTTGGGGAGGAAGACCACAGCTGATGACCAATCAGTAAGCATCAATCAAGAAGCAGAACTATCAGGTACTTTCTCTTTTTAGTAACTCTTTTGAACATAAGACCAACATTTTTTTTTTTTTTTTTGTGCAACATCATAAGACCAACAAATACTCTGTTTCCCTCTGTTTTTCTTTGTTTTTAATAATGTATTTTTCTAAAAAACAAAAAAAATGTTTAGAAAAGATGAATTTTCTTACTTTTCTATATATTTTTTACTCCCTTTGTTTCTCAAAAAAAATTGTTTTAGGAGTAATGGAGCATGCACACAAATTAAAAATATATTAATTTGTTAACTTTCCAAAAATAAAACATCAGTAACTATCTATTTAAACACAAATTATATCAAAAACAAAACAAAATTACAAAATATAAATAATTATAAAACATATAAAATTATTAAATTTTACATTGAAAATTGAAAAGGATATTTTTTGTGAAACAAAAATAACCTTCTACAACTATTATTAGTTATGGATTAGTTAATAATAACTATGAATTGTAAACTTTTAAAAAGATAATTAAATTTATTGAATTATTAAGATAATTAATGTATTTTTTTTTGCGGTAATTAATGTATATATAATCTAATTTTAATGTATTTTTCAATGTATGTGAAAATAATTCTAAACAATCTTATTATATAAAGAACAGATAAAATAATTTTTATAATAAATGTGTCCCTTTCTATAATTTTGTTTTATTAAAAAACAGCTTCTCTCTTCTCTCACATCAGTGGAAAATTTTCCCCGTGTGGAAATTAAAATCGTTTTCTCTTTCTGCGTTTTTTGCACAGAGCCCTCAACCTCTGGCGGGTTTGGGATTGGATTTGACGAACTTGTTCAACTTGGCAAAAATCGTAGCCTTGAAGCTTTGCGTCGATATGATGGGGCAAGCACACTTGTGATTAATCAACTCATCTTTTGATTCAATAAATTCGTTCCTCTGATTTACCATTTTGATGATTCATAGGCTCATGGGTTATCAACTCGGCTCAAGACTAATCTAAAAGCCGGCATAGATCTGAATAATGAGGAGATACAGCATCGTAGGAACACGTTTGGGTCTAACACATACCCTTCCAGAAAGGGAAAGAGATTCTGGGTATGATCAAATTAGATTAACAAAGTTTTGGTTTTTACTTTAAGTTACAAATGATCTGTTTGACAGCGTTTCAATTTTTGTTTCTATTGGATGTTGTAGTACTTTCTCTGGAGAGCTTGCAAGCTTACTCATTTGCTGGTTATCTTGCTTGCTCAAGTAATTCTTTCACTGCTGCGAATTAACACAAAGGTGAGTTTTTTTTGTTTGGTACTCATGTTTGACATTAACATTTTCTGCTTCCTCTGACTGTAATTCATCTACTTATGCAATTCTGTCTCATTGGTTTCTTCTCTCCCAAACCAACACAGCTGCTTTGGTTTTTGTTTATTTTTTTATATCATGTGGCTATCTTCTCAAGTTTTCTGTCTGAATTTATTTTCTATATCTCACGCTCATGACACTTGCAGGGTATCTTCGATGGATGGTACGTAGAAGCTTGCATCATTTTGGCCATTCTTCTTTACATCATTGTCAGAGGTATCCTTGTACAGTCTTTGATATTCTTCAGTTGTTTAGCCAACTTAAAACTTGTCATCAGACGAGAGAATATGGAAACAACCAGATTTATATTGTTTGTCACCCATTTTTCAGCTCTAATCGAGTACAAGCAGTCTCGTCAGTTTGAAATCTTGAGCAAGGAGAAGAGAAACGTTCACCTAGAGGTGTGTTCCTGCAGATGGTTGTCTTCGTCGTTTTTGTATGGGGTTACCATTGCCCACAATGTGTGCTGAACGTTTTTGGTTGCAGGTTATAAGAGGTGGCAGGAGAGTCTTGGTTTCTAATTATGATATTGTTGTGGGCGATATTGTACCCCTCAAGAACGGTGGTCAGGTAAGCATCACACTTTTAATAGTAATCATTGTTTGGTTTATTTATCTTGAGCTCAATTAATGTGAAGTTTGGTCAATGCTGTAGGTACCTGCAGATGGTGTCGTGTTTGTTGCAAACTCATTGATAGTTGACGAGCAAGAAATAACTGGCTCAGACGAATATGTATGCTGTTCCCCTGTTGATGAGCTGTATCATTACCTCCCCTGTATTTCTAATCTCTCTTTCCAATTAGCAGGTTCAAAAAGATCTCCAAAGAAATCCGTTCCTGTTATCTGGCTCAAAACTGATAGATGGCATAGGTACAATGCTGGTAAGCTCTCGAGCCACGTCTTCTAATTTTGTTTTATGCTTGACACATCCATCTCATAGATGATATTATAGCTACGTTTACTAAAGATGAAGCCTATGTTGTTGGAAGCTTTTCCTTGTTTCTGCAAACAGCTTCTCTTTCTTTACCTCAATGCTGTCTCTTCTTCTACTGCTAGAAAAAAGATAAGCAAAGCATTAAAGTTTATGTTTTCTATCAGTAAAGTCGATAGATATTTTTTTTTTTTTATCTGGAACAAAGTAAAGTTGAGATAAAAGAATAAATCTAGAAAAAAAAATTTACATCCCCTAGGAATCCCAGCTTTCACCAATGGTTAAATAAGATGCATTGGTTTCTTATACCAAAGAACTGGCTTCTCGTTGTAGCATATTTCTGCAACTTGCAAATTCTTATGGTTTGTGTATGCAAGTTTCTGATTACTACGCCAATTTTACTCTTCAGTTTGACACTAGCGCGGCCAATATTTCTTGTGGAAATTTCTTCTTTATCAATTAGAAGACTGGCTTTGGAGCTTGCTTTCTCTGTACATGGTTCATGATCTTTTAATTCACTTTATTCTCTCCCTGTGTTTTTAAGGTTACAAGTGTTGGAATCAACACTGCATGGGGGTTTAAGATGGAGATTCGACAGGAGACAGACGAAGAAAAGCCTTTTCAGGTCTGTTTTATTGACTACTAATTCCTTGCTACCTATGATAGTTTGTTCATATATCAAATGTGATTCGTTTTACTAGGGATACCTGAAATGGCTTGCGATTTCTGCCAGCTGGTCCTTCGTTTTGTTCGCTTCAGTTGCCTGTAGTGTTCGATTAGGCCGGTAAGTCTATCTTCTTTTACAAGTATCCATTGTGCTTATGTTCGGCAGTCAGATCTAAGATCTCCAGCTCCATCCTGGACCTAACAACCCTTTTATTTCTAGATACTTTAGTGGTTGGACCAAAAAATCAGATGGAACTCCAATGTTTATTTATGGAATCACCACTGCTGATGAAGCAACAGGATTTGTGATCACATCACTGAGTTTTGGGGTACGAGAATGCTGAACTTTATCTTCATGGCTACAGTAATGATATATGGTATTTTCTTGTAACCTTGTCGCCAAAATATTAATTTTTCAGATTGCTACGATAGTAGTGGCAGTGCCTTTTGGACTTTCTATAGCCGTTCGCTTGAAGTAAGTCTCTTTTACTTTTGAAAATTTGTTTAAACAAAATAAATATCAGAAAAAGCCTAGTGAATACCTAGGTATCTGGTTAAAGTGGCAAATATGGTTGCAAACTCTATTGCTGTTTGAAGAATAGCATAACCTTAAAGTATGCATGCTTCTAGTTTTGTCATTGCAGTTTAAGTTTTTTTTTTTGTCACGACAATTGTTTCTGTTTGTTTCTTATCTTATTGTTTTCCTCATTCTATCAGCCTTGCAAAGACAACGAGGAAAATGATGACCGACAAACTTTTGGTACTCTACTTTTAGATTCCAATATTTTCAATGTCATTAGAGCATCAACAAGTGCTTAACTTCTGTACATGTTTTTCAGGTGCAATCACTCTCTGCATTTGAAAGAATGGGATCTGTTACAACTATATTGTGTCATCAAACTGGAATTTTAACTTTGAATCAGGCAAATGTTTCCTTTTATATGCAATCAGCTCTTTCCTGCTTCCTCTTATTCTTCTTGAGTACTCACTTTTTAAGCATTTATTTTCTGCTAAGCAGATGTCTGTGGTTGATGTCTGGGCTGGAGGAATGAGAATGCAAGATATGGATAATATTTCACAGTTGCCCCCGTCTCTTAAAGAACTCATCATAGAAGGCATTGCCCAAAATACAAATGGCAGTGTTGTTTTTGAAACGGTAATTATGTCCTGGATCACACTGTTGACTTGGTTAGATTCCTGTAGTATGATTTTTTTTAATATGTATTCTTCTTAGTATGTTTGTAATTATTTATAGGGAGTCACTGAACCAGAGGTTTATGGATCACCAACAGAACAAGCCATTCTTAGCTTTGGGAATAAGGTTTTGTTTCTTTCTAATTTTACATTACTACTTGCTATAGCAATTAAGTTTATAATTAGTGACACTTAGTTACTCGTATTTTGTAGTTGGGAATGAAGTTTGATGAATCTAGGTCAGCATCATTAGTCCGTCATATTATACCATTCAGCCCAAAAAAGAAATATGGAGGCGTGGCACTACAGGTAACATAACTTTGTCTATATTGTTGTTAAGCAGATATACACACATACACACAGAGATATATCTCTTTTTCACTTGACACAGAGATATTCCGGAATTATTTGACTGTAAATCTGCTTGCATATTTATGCTATGTTTGATTCTTATATCTCTTTTTTTTCTTACTTATTATTTATTTCTAGCTTGGTACACACACCCACGTTCATTGGAAAGGATCTGCAAAAACTATTCTGAGTTCATGCGAAAGGTATATGGATGGGGCCAATAACCCCAGAGGCATTGATGATGAGAAACGAAAGGTTTGTTTATGAACGTAGATGACTAATTAAAAAATACTATTTCTTGTTCGGTTCATCATATAAGAGTCCATTCTCTCTTTGAAGTTTTTTGAAGGAACAATTGAAAATATGTGCAAGGAGGGACTGCGTTGTGCAGCACTTGCTTATCAACCTTGCGAACTGGAAAGTCTTTCAACCATTAAGGAACCTCGAAACCTTGTTTTGTTGGCTATTATTGGTATAAAGGTACATTTCCAGCACTCATTCTAAAACTTAAGTTTGTATCAATAAGAGTTGGTATCTGATTCGATTTTCTTCAAAGCCAATGAATTCTTTTCATTATGATTACTTATCCAACGTTTTGAATAACATGCAGGATCCTTGCCGTCCAGGCACAAGGGAGGCAATCCAACTGTGCAATTCCGGAAGTGTTAAGGTGCCATGGTTATTGCCTGTATTACTATTCTGTTTATCATATGCTGTGACACCTTCAAAATTTTTGTTGCGGAAGACAATCTGTTTTAGCAATTTTTCTTTGGGTCAAGCCCTTTTATTGGTCTACTTTCTAAGTGGAATATGTTGACTTTCAGGTTTGCATGGTGACGGACGATGATGTTTTTACTGCACAAGCAAAAGCACTTGAATGTGGGATACTGACGGATGCATCTGGCCGTAATATAAGAACAGGAGCCCAATTTCGTGAACTTACCGATCTAGAAAGAGAGCAGATCGCTGAAGACATCTTAGTATGAATCCATTCTTCTATATTTATGGTTTAACATATATATTCATCTGTGCACATCATGATACTGTGACACCTTGCTGAGTGAACTTGTTGTACACCTATATGTTGATGGCAAACTAACTATGTTGGTCAGATTGCTATTTTGACATTAATTTGTATGAGTCTATATTAGCCGACTGGTTCAAGAACTAGATTGAACCAAAAACTAACTCACTACTCTATGAAGGTGTTTGCTCAATCTACTCCCAGCGACAACCTTCTGCTTGTCCAAGCACTGAAGAAAAGAGGGCATATAGTTGCAGCCACTGGGATGGGAATACACGATCCAAAGACACTACGCGAGGTCTGTAGTTATCATATTAAAACTCGAAAGACTAATTGTACTATTTCAAGAGAATATGAATTGTAAACATAGAAAGACATATCCATCATCAATACAACCTATGATTCATGTTTTCTTTGCACAGGCTGATGTTAGCCTTGCAATGGGAGTTGGAGGGACTGCAGCAGCAAAAGAGAATTCTGATATCATTATACTAGATGATAATCTTGCT
>OVBW01003234.1:0-10500 GCA_900406355.1 Erysimum pusillum
ATTCTAATACAAAGTGAGGGTATTTTTGCAAAGTGACAAAGTGAAAGGGTAGTTTTGCATAAGGGCATGGCTCAAAGGGTATTTTTGCAAATCTCCCCAGATAATTTCAAGAAAAGTTTAAAGGACCAAGTAGATAAAAATGATTACAAAAGGATAAAGATAAAAAATATTACATAATTAAAAATTTTATTTTAAATTTTTTTAAAATGTATAAAGATAATTACAATAAAACTATCCAATTTTAATAATTTTTAAAATAGGAATAGATGATTATAAGAAAATTATAAGTTTAAATAATTTTTTTAATATAAAAAGATAATCATAAGGAAATTATAAGTATATTTTTCATATAGTTAGATTACTAATTCTAAAAGAAAAAAGATTACATAATTAAAAATACTATTCCTAGAAAAAAAAAGAAATTGTATATACTCACCTCTATATAATCGAATAGATGGTCTCATATTTTTTTACCAAACAAAATAATTTTATTAAAAACACCATTGTTGATTCAACTTTGTTCTATTGTTAAAAATTTGTATTTATTATGATTATAGGTTTTAGGTATGTAGAGTCAATCATATGGATCGATGCATGAAGATTTGGTTTAGAATCTGTTATCATATGATAAGGTAAGTTTTAATCAAAACTTATTTCTTTTGGTATTGGTATATATGTTTCAAGTATTGATGTCAAGTTATATTGGTAATGTTCAGTAGGTGGATATTATATGATTAATTTCATCGAATGAACAGGTGAACTTATCTTTTAGCGTATAATATTTTTGTTTTTGGTTTGATGAATTTGGCTTAGTGTACTAACGGTTTTTCGATGCGATGATCTAATGACGCTTGATATGACTATTGTGTGAACATGTAAGTTTTAATTTAAATGTGATCTTTTTTTTATGGTTCCACATGTTTTGATAAGATACGAATTATTTGGTCAATATTCAGGAGGTTGATGTGTAATGATTAATTTTACGGGATAAATATGTAAAATTTTGAAATAAGATTAATTTGATCGGATGAAGAAGAAAACTTTTTTTAACGTATAATAGCTCATAAGTTTTTTTCCAATTTTTTTAGTTCTATAAAATCTCAATTTTTTTATTTATGTATATTTATAGAGATTATAAATTGTACAGAGGGTTAAAAAATTAAACTGATTAAATATAGTATATGTATTGTAATACGTAATTAAATTATACTCCTAATATTTACATACGATATTAGTAAACTGTATTAAATTGGTAAAAAAATGTAATGATTAACATGTGTATCACAAAGGTGTAAATAATTAATATATTAAAAATTTAAACTAATTATTTCATAATTTTTTTTATGGAACTTCAAATTTTGTTTTCAACTTTTACTTTTATTTTTACTTGGTTTATTAAATTTTTAATTTTAAACCCGCGTATACGCGGGTCCTAATCTAGTACTGTATATATAGAGATACAATATTAGGATTTAGGTTAAGAGACTAAACACTCTAGAACATTCTAATGGGCCTATAATGGGCATCCACATAATACAATAATATTCATAACAAAAACAAAATTCTAACTTTTTTTTTTAGAACCCATGAATAAAGTTCTACCAATGTAAGGTAAAATATCAAAGTTTCTAACTTAAGATTATTAACTTAACTTAAATACTAAAATATTGCTTAAGAAGTTAATTAAAGTTGCTTAAGAATAAAGGGTGTTATATTCTTAATTAAAGTTATCAGATATGGCTATGCAATTCACCCTAATTTCATCAAAGAATTAATCCAAAAAAATCTTTACCCGGCGCCTCATCACCTAGGTTTCTATTCTATATTTCACTTTCCCAAAATCAACTTAAATTTAAAATTCTTATTTGAAGAGATGAGTCATACATGGGACCACACTTTCCTAAAGTAGAAAAGAAAACAGGATGTCCCACACTTTCCTCATGGGTATCAAAAGAGGAAGCTCTGATGGTTAATGTGCCTAATAAATTAGATGTCCCACGCTACCTAATGTCTTAAGTGAGTTCTCTTATTTACTTTCGAATCTGTTTCCATTTCTATTCTACAAAATAAATTAAGAAACTAAAAAAAATGGAAGAATTCTGGAACTTAGCAGCCGGACAATCTGAGGAGTCAATCCCTGTCGGATCGTTCCGGTGGTTCATGTTCGCTAGCTTCGCTTGTTTCCTTATCTTCTTGGCCGGTATGATGTCCTTTCTCCTTATGGGTCTCATGTCCATTGGTCCTGTCGAGCTAAAAATTATCCAGCTTATAGGTACACCCAACGAGAAGAAACAAGCTGGTATATTCTTCTTTTATTTCTTTCTATGCCCTCTCTGCCTTTGTATGCCGGATCACTGATAGTTATAACTTATTCTTTATACAGCTCTTGTTCTTCCAGTTTTCCAGAGACAACATCAGATCTATGTGTCTCTGCTCCTCTGCAATGCTGCTCTCATGGCGGTAACTGATAAAACTCTGTTCTGCCTATTGTTCTTCAATTTTGCTAAGTATTGAGCTTGCAGATATATATCTTTTAACAAAAAAAAAAAGAGAAAAAATTATTGAGCCTGCAAACTCAGGCCCAAATTTTGACAATCTCCAGGTTCTTCCTTTATACTTGGATAAGTTAGCCAATGGATACACTTCTATAATTGTCTCGGGCCTAGCTTTTGGATTGGTATTTTCCAGATCTCTTCTTCTTTGCTCTTCACACCTTTGATTTCTTTTCTTGCATCGACTAATTTGAACATATTGTATTTTTTTTCAAGGTTATACCACAAGTGATATGCTGCAGTTTTGGACTGCCCCTTGGTGCTCAATTTGACTGGCTCATCCGAGTTGTGATGATTCTCTGCTACCCGATAGCTTATCCCATTGGAAAGGTAAATTTAGAGCATGTGCTGTGATTTATTTAAGAGACCTCTGCTTCATTTTGTAATTAGCCTAACTGAAAAGGTGATCAAGGTAAGAATTAAACTATCTTCTGTGTATCTTAATTTTGACGAAAGAATCCTACAGTTTTAAGTGTAGACTAAAATCACAGTTCCTTCACTGTACTTTTCAACAATTCTTTGAGTTGCCATGCCAATACTGCAGCAGAGCTTAGCTCAAAATAGAGCAGAACAGACAGGAAAGATAAAAAAAAAAAAGACAATGAACGGATGCAACGAATAAAAGATGTGTTTTTTTCTTTGTTTTCTTGACTTAAACGAATTAAAGAGTTTATGTAACGAGTTTTACATTTTTGGATTTCTCCTTTTTCATTTTTTTTTTCATTTTCTTGCCTTTTGATTGCCATATACGCTTCTTGATTTACTTTTATTCTGTTAATTAGATATTGGATTGGGTACTGGGGTGCAATGACGGTTTATTTAGGCGTGCACAATTCAAAGCCCTTGTATCAATTCACAACATAGAGGTACATAAATATGGAGACCATGATTACTTCCTTTCCTCCGGTTAACTGTAGGAATGTTTTATATGTTACTGATTTGGCTATGTTGTTGCTACAATTCTGGCTTTAGGCCGGTGAAGGAGGTGAACTCACAAATGATGAGACGCAAATTATAGTTCAAGCAATTGATTTGACCGCGAAGGTATATTGTAACAGATTATAGACTCCCCTTTACATCGAAAACACACATTTTCCTCATAGTATTTGTAAAAAAAGAAAATTTTGAAACCTCGCATTCTAAAATGTTTCTACATAATTTATGTTTTATTTAGTTTATATAGGTGTATTAGAATTCTACTCTTTTTTAGTATTGAGAAAAAAGGAACCTTTTCCATGCTAAATTTTAAAAAGTTCTCATTTCTACGGTACCTATACAATTAAAAAAAAATGTTCACTATAAAAAAATAATCCTTATATTTTTTTTGGGGTTTTAAAAATCCTTATAGTTTTCGTCCTACATAATTCGAGTGACGATACTTATACTGAAAATCTCGATGCTATTAACATCAAATTGTTTCGTATGATTGCTTATGTCAATATTTTTTTTAATCGAAATTTTTTACTTGGTTTAACAGACTGCACAGGAAGCTATGACATCAATCGAATCAACCTTTTCTTTAGATATAAATTCAAATTTGGATTGGTAAGTTTATTCCTTAGCTAGGGACGGTTCGATTAATTAATTAAGAGAAATAGTTAAGTAATCATTAAAAAAATGTCATGTTGGTTTGTTAAAACTAAACTTTTAATTTTCAAAAGAACAATTCTCTTAATAGTTTTTGTTTTTGGAACATATAAGTAATTCACATATATTAAAATAAATAATACTTTTCGTTAAAACTTTTTTTTTTTGATAAAGGGTTTACTTTTCGTTAGAACTTAAGTGTATAGTTCTAGCATATGCCAACGTATTCGTTATCTAAGATACATAAGTGTGTATCATAAACTAGTTGGCTTGATCTTCCATAAACTTTTTTTTGCTATGACTAATCCCCTAGGGATGCCAAGAGAATAATTCAAGAAAAAAGGCATAGCCGAGTTCCCGTATACTTTGAGAATCCAAAAAAGATTGTTGGACTTCTTTTGGTAGGTGTTGACTCATTGTTAATCCTTTTCTTTCCATTGTAGATGGTTAATTTGCGTTTTTTAATCGTTTATAATAATTACATCTTTAATGTTACCTTAACATGTATTTGAAAATTGTAATCTGCAATTTTTGTTCGTTAGGTTAAGAGTCTGCTTGCAATTGAGGAGGAAATCCCTATTAGTGCACTTCAAATGTGCAGAATTCCAAGGTTCTGACGTTACTATGTGAACCTTTTTTTTTTTTTTTTTTTTTTTTTTTTTTTTTTTTTTTNCGTCTAAATTTGAATTGTAATTTTATAACGTTTCAATAATAGGATTCCGGCCGACATGCCATTGTATAATATTCTGAATATGTTTCGGAACGGAAGCACCAACATGATGGCCGTTGTAAAGGGGGAAAGCAAGGGTCCTAGGTTATCGGTTGTTGAAGAAACAGTTAAAGCGAGTAATGCCGTAGCTGATGGAGCCAATTTGACAGCGCCTTTACTCGACAATTTCGTTGTAAACGTAGATAGAATGAGACAATCTCAGCCACAGTATGATGAGCACTTTTCAGGGAATATTGATGATCGCGAAGTAATCGGAATAATTACTATGAAAGACGTTTTTCAACAACTTCTACAGGTATCATCTATTTATTTTTTATAAGTTTTGCATGTTCCATTAAAACTAGACTAAAAAGCTTCTTATATACCCAGGGGAATATTACGGACGAAACAGACGAATATTCATAGAGGAGGAGATTATGAAGATGACTCATAATACCCGTAAGAATGTTCAAAACCGCTAACACTCTCTTTCATATGGCAGCTATATACAGCGCGTCCTCATAAGTTGCAGTGGACGTTCAATAACCTCCAAAATTTTAATTTGTTTTGATAAATTTTAAAGTTAAGATACCAAACACAGATGTTAATTCAGATTTGCTGATGACATCTTCTGTTTCCGAAGATTTGAAATGTTTTAATAATTACTTTTATGGTTTAAACATAAATGCTTAGTTGATAATTTTTAAGTCTTTTATCGCTAATAAGTTGTTAAAATTTTAAAATAATTGTAAGGAAAGATAATGGTTATGGTTCACAAGATTGTACATGCAAGAAATTCTGCCAATAGCATACATATTTTATTTGATGAAAATGAGAAACGGATTGACACACAAGACGGCATATCAGATCATTGTGCTCAATATTTCTCAAATCTTCTTGGTCGTGTCACGGGTGCTCCAATGCTTTAACAAGAACAAGTAATTAGACCTATGCAGCTAGATCCACACGTTTGAATGATGCAAACATGTAACGAGTGTGAGAAATAAGAACTAAAGAGATAAGACAAGACATTTGTTAACGGGGTTCGGATAACCTACATTCCCGGGATCTAGTCCAAAAACAATTCACTAGAATAAGAACACAAATACATTGCTAATGATATCTAGCACACACATTTGTGCCTATCACTCTTATCTAGATGGACTAAGACAACTACCACTCTTTTTTTTCATTGAGTGTAGTTCCTTTAACAAAAACCACCAACAAATCTTTTTCTCTTGTTGGTGGGACAACACCACTCACAACATGTCCAACTCTCACATTTAGACTCAAGGTGTGTAACCTTCTTTCTTGACACCACCTTTCCTTTTTCACTACAAGAAAAAGGGCGTATTCCAACAGCTCTATTAGTCGGTAATTTGTAGGAAATACATGTTTCCAATAAATTTTCAATAAAACATATATTTGTTGGAATATGATCGTTGAAAAATTGCATTTGTCGCAACTTTGTTGGAAACGTTTCCATCAAATAATTGATATGGCCAATTTGTTTGATATTTCTGATAACTTATTTCTTGGACATTTGTTGGAATTTACCGTGAAATTTCTAACGAATTGTTCTAACGTATATATTTGTGGGAAATTTATTGATACATTTTATTATAAAATAATGTAAAAAATAATATATTGTAATAAATATTTGATTTAGATCAGTATTATAATAAATTATTAGATAAATTTTTTATTTAAAAAAATTATTAATTGAAAAAAATAGAAATCTATTAAATTTGGTATACCAATTATTTATTAATATCTGAAATATCCTTATTGGATATTTCTAAATATTCTCAAATATTACTCTTAATATAATTGGATAACAAGTAATGTTAAGAGAAATGTTTATACGATATTAATATATATAGCAAAAAGGTACTGCTTGGTTATTCTTTTATTCGATGTGGGATGTGGTCATGTGGGAGTTCTACTACAAATTATTACGATACATGCGTTTGTATGTAGTGTAGGTTTTTTTATATACTGTAGATTAACTAGCAACTTATACATTACTCTACGTAGAGTATTATATTTGATATTATTATATGTTCTTTTTTTTTGTGAACTTTTTTTTTTGTCAACATTATATGTTCTCTTAAAACCGATGTTTAATTGGTAATTCTTAATCTTTGACTAATCCATTTCTTGGTTTGAGTTATATAGTGAAGCAGTCACGTACTTCCTCCACTTTGCAGTCGATGTGGGACAAAATGAATACTGTGAAGTTTTTTTTTTCTATTTCTTCCGTCACCATTTTTTTGATTTGTTCATTTAACATTTTTTATTATTAGGAATTTTTTTTTTCTTATTATATTTTACTGCTAGTCAAGTTGTTTGGATTTAAAATCATAAGGTTTAGAAATTTATAATTAATGTTCAAAGATTAATTTACTATAATAAGATATGAAAAATTTTGTTTTGATTTTCATAAAACAAAGATATAATATATATATATATATATATAATGAAACTGAGTGAATTATTGACTCTGATGAGTCGCTTGACCGACTTGATAAATGCTTCCAAAGAGTATCAACCAAAAGAAATTTTTGATTATCACACGACGAACAAGGACAAAACATTTTACCACACTCCAATGAAATCTTTTGATTTGAAGCAAAATGCATGAAATCAACAAGCCCTTCTTTAAATTCCTCTGTTAATTCTCCGGTACTTGCATCTATATGATTGTACATCCACTCACGACTTATTTTTTTTGGCGTTGCCATTGAAAACAACTTTTTTCTGGTTTAGAGAAGCACTTCAACGGAGAAAGATGAATATAGAAGACGTCCGGTGAGATAAATTTAAGAAGACGATGAATTTATTTCAATACTTAACCTAGATTTCGTTTGTCCTTTTTTTTTTTTTCCCTTTTTTCGTTTTTTTTTCCAACATGTTTTTTGTCATCAAATTGTTAGAAATAAATTCCCACAAACTAAATAGTTTCTAACAAAATATTTTGTTAATAATTTGCAACAACTTAAACATTATTGGTAATTTCCAAGAATATTATATTTGTTGGAAACTTTTAACAAATTTCCTACGATTTTGGTGACAAAATTACCATAACCAAAATTTATTGGAAATTTACAATAAATAATCAATAAATTAAGTATTTGATGGAATTCTATATGATATTTGTTAGAATTTTTTAACAAAATATGATTGTTGGAAACATCTGTTGGAAATCAACCCTTTTTCTTGTAATGTAGGTTCCTCAAACTCTTCTTTCTATCTTTTGGGCTTTTGCACTCTTTTGTCAACTTGGCCCAAACCTTTACTCTAACACAATTGGATCCACTGTTTGATGCGCCTCTGTTGTGTTACACTATCGTTCCACTGTTTGCTGCAATAGAAAGCTTTTCGACTCTGTTGCGTTACAAAGCTGCTACCTTCATTCTACTCTATTGTGCTTCAGGTTTACTAAGTTGCTGCTCAGTTTTCTAGAAGACTTGTTCTTTCAAACTCAAAGTTTGTTTGGCTCTTTTCTCACTTCTTGGATTTTCTCAATAAAACTCCAATACAATTACAGTCTTAGATTCTCTGGCTGAGGTATCACTGTATTCATCTGTGTCTCTACCTGTGATTGTACCAGACTTGTCTTCAGCTTCTTGATCAACTTTCTTGAGTATCATAACCAGCAACAACACAAATGTAACTTCAGAATATATGAATAATCTGTTGCAGTTCCGTTGCTCCTAGTCCCATGCTTGTGAGCTTGAAAGTCTATTCTCGGACCTGAAAATAAAAGAGGTTTTTTTCTCTCTACGTAGAAACAAGACGAGTGGCCCAGATGGTTTCAGCTGTATTCTTCAAAGGGACCTGGTCAGTTTTAGGTGTATATGTGACAAACACTGTACAAGAATTCTTCAAGTCTGGTCGCTGTTGAAACAATGGAATGCAACTAAACTTTTATATTAATTCAAAAAATCATTAATGCGTCTAGGACTACATATTTTCGCCTCATTTCCTACTTCAACACGCTATATAAATTTATAGCAAACACTACAAGAAAAATGTTGTAAAAATAGCGCATGAATATAGCGTTCTGTAAGTTGATGCTATAAGTAACATACCAGCTTATTTTACATAGCGTTTGGGTAATTGTAAACGCTATATTATGTTTTTTGAAGTTACAGTTTTTTAAAAGCGTATCTTATATATATAGCATTATTAATGTTTAAATGATGTCTTTAGTTTAAGTGGAAAAATTAGTTTTCATATCCTCGCTAAGTACTTAGCTTAAAAAAACAAACGCCCAATATTTTCATTATCCCCCTTACTTTTTCGTATCACTTTGGGGAAATCATCCCATATGCCCCAAAATGAATTTGGGAAAGCTCAGAAATCCTTGGTTTTAATTGAATTTCGGATTGAATTATTTTAATTGCTGAAAATGAGTATATTACAAAAAACCAAAGTAACTTATAGAAATTACACACAATACCTGGGTTTTATCCACCCACCCAAAATCCAATTGGATCTAAGTCGGATCTTCTTTAATTAAAAGGGGAAAACGAAAGAAAACAAATCCCTAAATCAGAAAATTTCAAACACTCTCTCCCAAGTTATCGTCTCCACGATTGGGACAACGGTTTCTTTTCGAGAACGTGTGAAACTAGGTAGAACTAGGAGAGAATCGAAGCAAAATTGTTGAAGAAATCGAAGGCGGAGGAAACAAAGATGGTAAGAACAAGAAACATGCAAAAATGTATAGATCGCGAGAAGGAAAATCAAGAGGAGATGGCGGCGGATGGGGATCCGGTTCCTCCACAACGGGAAAAGACTGAAGTTCAGAGGAACGAGGAAGTCCATGTAGAAGCAGTTAACTCCGATCAGGTTGAAATTTGTGAGGTAGGCGCCGGAGAATTTGTAGAAGAAGAGAAGGAAGCTTCAAGATGTACAAGAAGTGTTACAGGAGATGGTGCCAAGGAAAGGTAATGATGATAGATTGAAGATGGCAGTCCTCTACTTCCTCGCAAGCATTATCAGAGGGCAGACAAAGAGTGGGGCAGATGCTACAGGCGTGGAGGAAGTATTACTAAAAGCGGTGGAAGATCTCACATATTGTAAGACATTTATTTGGGGAAGATTGTCTTTTGAACATATGCTTATGGAGATCACCCACACAATGAGTCATTTTGGAGGAATAGTGAATAAAAAATGTTCATGGCCCATTCCCGGATTCTGTATTCCTCTTGAGGTAAGTGTTTTTGGTCATTGTTATAAGTTTAAACAAGAGAAACAAAGTAAAGTATATTTTTAGATGTTGTGTAGCTTTTAGCGTTTGAAGCAATTTCGGGGTTGAACAGTTCATTCCAAGAGGATGTCCCATAGGCGGACAGAAGTTGCCCTAGGATGTGCAAATCAAAATTCAGAAAAAGCTACTTGAAAGGGTTTCCTCTTTCGGAAATCAATGAACACCTAGGAGATACTAAGGTTAGTTATACAGGAAACTTGAATTTTGTTTGCCATGTTATAATACATTATACTTATGAGTGTAGTTTCATCGCAGTTAGAGAAGAGGAGCATGATCTTATGAGTGAGATCCATGAAGAAGAGGATATGGACGATGTACATGATTACATGATGAGTCTAGATTTTATCGTTTTTAATCTATGTTTTAGGATTGTA
>OVBW01003236.1:0-10498 GCA_900406355.1 Erysimum pusillum
GCAATGAAAAGTATAGTTTACTGCATCTAAATTAATGAAAAGTAGAGTTTAAACGATAGTGGTAGAATCGAGGGTTGTTAAAAAATAAAAATAAATGGTCGAATCGAGGTTAAGGATTTTATAAACGATACGGGATGATACGGAGACTGTTGAAATGATTAAAACAATGGCAGCCATAATCACTACAGCAGCCACATCACATGCATCTGCTAAATGAAATAAAAGAAACAGGAAGACCATCCTCATTGGTGATACTATGAGAGTGTCTTTAAACATAAAAATAATTATAAAAAAAAAATGTTTTTAGATGTGTGAATAGTTAACATTAAGTGTCTATAGGAAAACACTTTAGATCCCTAAAAGTAAGATGTCTTTAAATTTTAATACTAATTTATTTTTAAGAGACCTATTTAAAACAGCCACACAGATTAATGCCATAAAATTTCGATTGAAGAGTACAAGTTTCATTACAAACTTATATTATAGACAAAGATATAATAGAGTCAAAAATACATAAACATGAGGGATTGTGATATAGATCCAGGTTCAGTTTTTGGCTTTATTTCTAAAGTCAACTTTAGTTAGCTAAAGATTAATTCTAGAGAATCCCAAAACCAACCTATTATTGTCCTGGTCCGATCCTAATACACTTGATGCATCCACGGATATATGTTTATATTGTCCATAGTCCTCACTAACTTACGTAACCAATCTTCAACACACTAGCTAGCAATAAATCGCCAATTTTTTTGGCAAGTTACTTCTCTAAAACAAAGTCAAAATGCGATTTTTAGAAAGTTGTATGAAGCTTTCAATTCCTAATATTACTTTGATCTAAAGAAAGCAACTCCAAGAACAAAGTAACAAGACAAAGAACATAGTTAGTAGCAAACTGCAATCTTCAAAAGGGATGGCCAGCAAAGTAGGTAGCCAGAAGAATGATAATAGGATGAGAAGAGTAAGATGGGCGTGAGAGATCGCCATGGATTAGCACTCAAAAGATTTTCCAAATTGGAAAATATTTTCTTGGTTTGGCTTGACAGAAAAGTTTGTAATAATATACTTATTATTATGTTTAACATTCATAGTTTTATATTACGATTTTCAATTTGTCTGCCTCTCTGTCCACCCACATGTCCTGCCCAATATTACATATCTGCTATATCCTTATTTATTTATTTCCCATGAGAACTTTGATATATGCATCAGGTGTCATTGGTACTATCATTGACTAACGGGTATTCTAAATTTAACTCATAAATTTTAACTTATACATCTCATATCGGACAAATCTAGATCTGGACATGTAGATCTAAAGCCGGATGTCCCAAAATTGCGAAATATGTGATAGTTCTACACTTCTATGGTAAATCTAGGTGTAGGAAATTTAACATTTTACCAAAAAAAAAAAAAAAATCTAGGTGTAGGGAATTTTCTAAAGATAACAATTTCTTGGTCCTTTTGTGGCAATGAAACAACTTTTTCGACTTCGTTTGGTAAAGAAATTTTTTTTTGGTTTTTGAGATTGTACGTTGGAATATCTACTATCAACAGACCATATTTTATGTGTATCGCATTACATATTCAACAACTACCAAGCCGATGGTTCGGTACTTCGGTTGTGTAAGAAGAACAGAGGAAGTACCAGAAAGAAGATAATGTCAAACTGTAGATGTATTTAACAAAATAATGAGTGATTTCATACAATGAGGGCTTACATTATAATACCTCAAGTGCTTTACATGAACTGTTTTAGAAACTCCGTAGCAACGAGTTTTCCTCTGGTGTTCACTGACTCCTTCAAGTCCCTTATTTCTTTCTCTATATCCTGCACTTTCCATTGTAAAATATACTCACACTTCAAGTTTTAAATCTGATTAAGAGGAGATTAGTATGTTGGAGGAGATCATCAGAGTAACTAATCTCTTTTGACTCCTGTAGGAGCAACTCAGATTTAAAGGCGGGATATATTGACTGTGGCTAGGCACCCTATTCAGAATACTACTTCTCAAGTTATTACTATGAGAAAACACAACGATGTAAGTCACAACGATGTAAGTCTATTCAACACATATTTCATTGTGCGGGTGCTCCTATTACTTCATGTAATCAATGTCATAGAATAAAAAAAAATAACATTAGGTTTGGAGAAAGACTTGCCTCCATAAACTGAACAATGAAATCGATTAGCTTCTGTTTCTGCATCTCTTCACAGTGGTAGTTTGTTATAAGAAAGCTAATGTCATAGCCCTGATCAAAAGGCCAACAAAGAAACCAATTGAAGGGGATCAGTGAATGAATCCGTTCACACAATGCAGAGAATAAACAGTAAATCATCTAAAGCCTAGGCATGCATTTCCGCACAGTGAGATGATTCATGGTTCATAAAGAGAGAAAAGACATGAAAGGATTATGCCATGATTTAATTTTTCAAAAGAATTCACAAGTGTGCCACATATAAACCATCTATCATCCTAAGCCTTGAAAGTGAAGTTATCAAGAGTCGGTGAAAATTATGAGTACTGTGTACGTTATATATAACCAATTAGTGATGCGTTTACCATAATAAATAGAAATTCTAAAAAGAGAGGGAATGTATTACAACTGCCAGATAAAACATAGTAGCACTCACAAGTAGCTAAGTATTGAATCAAGAAGAAGGTCTACCTGCACTGGCTTCCTCCTCAGTACTTGAAAAGCTTCTGCCCTCATGGACAGAAATCTCAGGAACTTTTTGGTTAATATATTTTCAAGTTCATCCGCTTGTTTGACCTGAAAATTAGCGATAACAAATATTTGTAACAGCAGGACAAGAAAGATGTTTAAGTCACGACTCATTAAAGCAAAATCTCAGGAGAAAGAAAGAAAGGAAACAGTGAGAAACAGGAAAGGAAAACAACAAAAATGCGTTTGTTGAACAGTGTATCATCAGGGTGATTAAAGAAAAGCTAAGGAAGATTAAGAATCACCTTGAGGCTTATCCGGAGTGAATTTATAGATGTTTCTATTAAGCACTTTTCAGCCTCATTACGGCATATTAAAACCTGCAAGTTGCAAAAACATAGCCGTCAACTACAAAACCTAAGTAAAAATATATAGTGCAGTATCAACGCTAAACTGAGAGGGAAACAAATAAACTTCTTACAGGATTTAGCAAAAGCTCTGGGCTCGTCCTACAAAAATTAGCAAAACCATGGTGATATTAGGATTCTACTACTTGAAATGAAAATTATACAAGAGCAACCCATTCTCACATGCATCTTCTCGTGACAAGCTTACATACTTTAGTTCAACCTCTGGTTTATTATGCCTTTCAACTTCTTGACAAGGAAAGTTCTGCAAGTAGAGACAGATAGAAGCTTTCAGGAATATATATCTCATGTAAAGCTGAATGTTACAAGGACTTTACATAGCCCCTTTCACCTACTTGTACAAAATGCATAGTTTTCAACATTCGACAACAAATATTGCCAGACAAAATGCCAAAACTAATAGTGAATGATAGTACATTATCCCTAATTAAGAAGTAAACAACTAATACGTGAGGGTAATAGACCAGAGGTGGAACATGGATGAGCGAGAACGCAAACATGAAGCTTTGATTTCCTTAAGCAAACTTAACCATAAAGATGGAGACTTTGAGACCTATGCCATGATATCTTGAACCAAAATAATTTGTACCTGTAAGCACATGGCTGCCTCGAGTGTATTTTTTATGCATGCTAGATACAGCCGTAATGAGTTTGCCTGGAACATCAAAGACCCATCAGAAGCAAATTTTAAACGATTATTTGCAATAACTCAGCATGCATTAGACTTTGTTTCAAAGTATTGTTTTCAAACAGAACATGTTTGAATGAAATACAATCTTCGTCAAGAATGAGAAGAATCAAAATTAATACAGAAGAGTAACTACTTATTTCAAACAGAATATGAGAAGAATTCAAAATTTCCTCCTTAATGTAGCTAGATAGTACAGAGAGATAGAGAGTTACATTCAAAGTTCTTACCATGTCTTAGAAATGATGTTCTTCTACTCAAGACTTGCACCAAAATTAGGATTTTCTCTTTCTTTTCAATGAATCGTTATACGCTGAAAAAGTAATTCAAACATAAACAAGAAAGCATCTTTAGTATTATACAATTTTGGATACCCACTTTTTTTTAACACTAAACATCAACAAGAAAGCATCTTTAGGATCAAATGTTCTACAAGCAAACTAAACATTCTCAAATGTTTAAGGATCAAGCAACACCAAGATCACTGAGGCTAGAGTTTCTCTGTAATCAACTTAAAACAATAACTAAGATCCTGATTAGATTTCATTAAATCCAGACTAATCTATGTGAAGATTCAACAAGAACAAGTAAATCAGATTGCACTAATTAAAAGTATCAAAAACCAAACTAAACTTAACCAAAGAAGTGGGAAAGGTGGAGGAGAAGCTTACCGGAAAAGTAAACACGGCGGAGGCTCGCTAGTTTTGGAAATTGAGAGACCCAAATCACAAATCAGAGCCAATCTACTGAAACTTTTGGAAAGTGAGAAAAGGGGAATCGATCAAATCACAGCCTAGGAATCAATTGGACAAAGCAAAAGCCCTAACAGCATGATCGTGAGAGTAATTGCACACCTTAGGACGACTAGGAGACTCGTGAGACCAGAGAGATTAGAGATCGGAGAAGAAGCTACAGCTCAGAAAATTCAATCACAAACTCACAACAAACATATCAGACCGACCGGAGAAGTGAAACGAAATGGTTATTACATTATCTTGCGTCGTCAAAACCGAACCGGAATGTTCAATTAACCAACAAAAACCAGCAAAATCCGCGGATAGAACCGGTGAACCGGAGTGCTCTACTTTTTAATCTGCAAGCTGCTCTTTGTTGAGAATTTTTAGTCTCACTTTATTATGGTTGGAAGCTTTAGGTAAAGTATATTTAAATTCGTTCCAATTCAATCTGAATTGTTTTATAGTTTACCTTTACTCTAAATCCTAAACACTAAACTATATCCTCTAAATACTATACCCTAAATGTATAATAATCAACACAAACAAAAAATTTTAATTCTACACCATTGACAAATAATATTTGTGGTATTTTTAGAAACAAAACAAAAACCATGGTATTTTGAGGAATTCCTCTAATATTATTTGTAATAAATCAAATTTTTGTTAGTTAAAAATATTAATTAAATACTTTATAAATATATTATTATTTAAAATTTCTACTTTTATTTATAATTCATGTAACTGCCTTATATAATTAATTCTAATTTCTAATTTTGGTTACATATGTCTGGTTATTTGCCTAATCTGATATATAAAAAATGAAGAATGATCGATGTTCCATGAATCTACCTGATAAATAGAACAGACAATTTTCACAAAAACAATCAGATTTCTTGAAATAACCGGTGCCATTTTTTCAAAGAATTTCCAAACGAAATTCCAAAAAAGTTCCAAGATTTATATTTACGCATATAATAGAAGGTCTGAAGGATCTCTAACTGCATAGAAAGCTTAAGGGTATATGGCTCAAACCTCATAGCAATACACAAAAAAATGAGATGGATTCCAACTTAACAAAAAAAAATTCTTTTTACACTTCTCACTTGTAAGATTAGATGCAGCGGCCGCAACTCCATGGATGTAGCAAAACAATACATAAATATAAAAGAACTATTTGATGTGGGCTTAGGTCCATACTAATTGATTTAAATTATTATAGAAATAATTACGAATGCAAAACATGTACATATGTACATGTATTTACGTAATTTTTTTTTTTGTCAAACGTATTTACGTAATCTTATATATAAGCAAATCACCAAAAAGTAGTTAAAACAAACTAAACATGAAATGATCTCAAAAAGCTAATGCTATGGGAAAAAAGTTCAACAATAAAATGTGGACGCTTCCTTTGTTTTGTGGTATTTTTTTCTTAAAAATAAAAACTATATGATTCCCATTATTGGAACAGTTTTCCCCGCCATTAGCCTACCCTTCTTTCAAGCCAGATTTATGTCTGTGTGTGAGGCCTTATTTTTCGGATTGAGCTTGGTAAAAAGTGTTAGGTCTGAGCCGACAGGAATGGAACCTTGTGTAGTTGTAGTTCGCGTTATCCGGACTAGATAGGACTAGGTGGGAATTTGTTATCCGGACTAGATAGGACTAGGTGAGAATTTGTTACAGGGGCTTGCGATTCAAGGTGTGCAGAAAAGAAAAGAATGAAAAGAAAGGATAGAGTTCTTAGGAGGGGTAATGTGTCTCTAAAATTATAAAGGTCTAGTAAAGGATTTGGGGAATGTAAAGTATAAAAAAAAAAAAAAAGAGAAAAGATGGTTCTAAGAAAAGAAAAGAAAGTTGTTAAAGAATGCAAAGCAAAAAGTTTTTGATGCCTTAAGAAATAAGAAGAAAAGAGGACCATAGTGTTTTAGAAAAGAAACCCCAATCCACTAGATAAATCAAAAGAGAACCTCTCCTGAACAATATTTTTTTCTTGTGGTATTTTTAAAACAATGTGGACGCTTCCTTTGTCCATGCAAGATTGAAGATTGGATAGGGCTCCATTGCGTTGATAGTTCAAGGGGACAGCTAACTTTTTAGAAGTTGGCCAAGAAGGGACTTATTACTTGCTAAAGAAAGCTAGCATAACTGAAGAGAGTCTTTTACACAGTATGCTTCTCATTGGTTATGGAATGACCAAAGAAGGGAAAATGTATTTCATTGACCAAAATTCCTACGGTGAAGATTGGGGATGTAAGGGTTACGTCAAAGTCTTTATCGAAGACGAATGTGACATCGTTTGTCTAAAAGAGTAGGTTGTCTTTTTTTTATTTTTTCTTTGGTTAAGGGATGAACCTGTCTTTTTCTTCTGTTTTTCTGAAGGATGAATCTGTGTTTTTTTTTCTCTTTTTCCGAAGAATGAAACTTTGAATACTTAAGTTATCTATAATAATTGATTCCTTGGAGTTTGAATTTTAAAAAAAAAAACATGAAAATTTCAAATTTCCCTTCATTTTGTAAATTATTCATTCTTATTTTCTTAACACATAGAATTTTAAGTAAATGTGATAATTATTTTTAGTTGTTTAAAGGCTAAAAAATAAGCACAAAGAAGAAACATGAAGGAGACAAATTTCAGTGATTAATTTGAATTTTGGTATAAGATTATATGCTTAAAAATAAAAATATAACAAACAATTATAAAGTACAAATACACACAAAAAGAATAATATGTAAAGATACTAACAAAATAAATAGTTATATTAATTTATATATAACCAAATATTGATTTTCTTATGTAAAATATAAAATAAACAAGTAACATATGAATAAAACTAGCACATAAATCATCATATTCAAGATCTAACCCTCCACAGTCAACTCTCAATTATTGACTTTCGAGCGTCGAGATAACAAACAATTAACAGTTATGATTTATTAATAATCACTCTCCAATCATTACAAAGAAATCTGTGAGTTGCCCCACTCACTTTCACCACCTACGATGATGATTCTTTTATTTTCAACTGTAAATTTACAATCTTTTCTTGTCACTTTCTCAAATCTTTCATTGTCTCCTCTTTGATTGCGCCGTGATTGCATACATTTTGAAATCTTTCTTTCTCTGAGACTCATAACTGCACAAAATTGGTCTCTGAGCTTTTCCATTTTCTGAGTTGATTTAGAGCTGTTTCTGTTAAATACTCTCTTCTTCTTTTTGTGGGTACGCTTAGTTTCGATCTTTGCAACTCAATTCTGTAATAAAGTTTCTCACTTTCTTCAGAAATAGTCTGAAAAAGTGAAAACTGTTCGACTATGGATAAGGAAACAGAAGAAACCCTAAATGGCTTACCTTTTGGCAATGGAAACGACGTGATGATCAGTGATTTCATCGGAAGATTTTGTGACACGGAAGAGATATCACCATTGTCATCATCACTCAACTCATTCTCTGAGAATTTCCCAGTTCGATTCCAGTTTCCAGGACAATTCGGATACAATCAGGTTCTTGGAACAACACAGGAGAGCAACAACAATAAGAGCTCGTTATTGAATTCAGATTATGATCGAGCTAAGACCAAACCTAACTCCAGGAAGAGAAAATCTAAGGAGTCTCCAGCTTCCTCGTCTGTAACGGTTTCCAATTCCAAGGTTTGTGAAATCTATATATTGGAATTGTGTAAATGTGGTTTAGGTATGTTCTTGTTATCTAGAATTTGTATCTAATGGAAATTTGGGATGTTTTCTTCTGAGTTATGATCAGATTTTGGAAGAGGGAAGTGCAAATGTGGGTGGCAAGAGAAGCAAGCAAAGTGAGACTGAGAATAGTGATAACAAGGACAATGAGAACCCACACAAGGATTATATACATGTTAGAGCAAGAAGAGGTCAAGCAACCGATAGCCATAGCATCGCTGAAAGGGTACTGAAACACCAGCAAAACTGAAATTTTTCTGACTAGAAATAAAGTTTGTGGGGTTTTTGATGTGTGATTTTGGACTTTTGGAATAGGCAAGAAGAGAGAAGATTAGTGAGAGAATGAAGTTGCTTCAGGATTTGGTTCCTGGTTGCAATAAGGTTACTGGGAAAGCTGTCATGCTTGATGAGATTATAAATTATGTGCAGTCATTGCAGAGACAAGTCGAGGTATTAATCCGTGTTATATGTTCTTCAAACATGGAGCTGCATATATTTCTTATTGCTGAAAATCTTTACTTTCTCCAGTTCTTATCTATGAAGTTGGCAACTATAAATCCACGAATGGAGTTCAATGCTAATGCCATACTATCCACAGAGGTACTTCAGATTTAATACCTCAGTTCATGTTATTGTATTCATTTATAGCAAAGACTGGCTTTGCCTTTTGTAGAATGTTCTGTATCTGATGAGTAGAATATATATATATGAGTAGATGTCGCAGCTGGGAGAGTCCTTAACACAGTCGATATCTTGCTCAGAGGCAGAACTTCCGTCAGGGTATTTTACTCTTGGCAAGAGCATTCCCAGTGTCTCAGAGATTCAAACTCAGTTCCAATTGAACTCGTCGAGTACTACACTACCTTCAAGTGATGGATTTGTTCAAGCTGAGGTACTTAATGTTGAAGATACTTTGGGCTACCACTGGTCTTGCTTCCTCCGAAGTTAATTTAGCTATGCATTGTGTTCTTTTTAGGCGTCGTCCTTCTGGGAAAACGATCTTCAGAGTATTGTTCAGATGGGCTTCAGTGATAGTCAGCAACATAGCATCAACTGTAAGCAAAAAACAAAATTTACATTGCATAAATGTGAATTCTTGTTTTAAGATGTCTAATGTCTCTATTAGTATTGTCATTTGGTTGTATGTGACAGGTTCTGAACCAACGTTTCAGATGAAACTTGAGCCAGAGAGATGATGATCAAAGTTATTTGTACATTCAGAAAACAAAATGGTGAACGAAGAACGGTACTGAGTTATTTATAGTCTCTGGAATTAATATCGTTTCTTCTTGTATTGTATCTTATTTTATTCAGAAGAAAAATTCGTTGTCTGTAAAAAGAATGGTAGAACAAGAACTTGTGATCATATTTGTATTATTACAGAAGAGGTAGATTCAAACAAATTATTGTATCTTATAGAAATCTGAATTTGATTAGCTCAATTGGTTAGTTACTCTATTATCCAAATTTGAGTTTGCGTAATCTGTACTAAATGGGTATATAAGGTGTAGGATGAGTTTGTAAGTTACGAGTGAAAGCAAGTGCAACCTCTTTTGGACTTATATCACAGAATCAGACATCCATTTTATACACATTACACAAAAAAAATATAGTGGAGAATTAGAATTATATGTTGCATCGATCGTAACCTGAAAACCAAGAGGGCTCATCAAGATTTGAAAACTCGGTTTCTTTTTTGTAAAGCGACTCAAACTCATCTCTACATTGTTGCTCACTTGCATTTGCTGATGGTTCCATGGCTTGATCACATTTTGTAGAGCATTCATTGTGACTATGAGATTGTGGGACGAGTTGGTTAAGAGTGTTGATTTCGTTTTCATGTTTCCTGTTCAGCTTGTCAATCTGTCTATATGCTTCTGCAGCTTCATACTCTGCATCCATCGCTCGTTTCTGTTGATACAAGTCAGAGAGATTATATGCTATAGAACCAATCAAGAGTAATGTGATCTGAAATGTTTGAATATTAGACTTAAGAAATGTACCTGTGCAATTGTCAATCCTTCTTCAGCTTCTTTAAGCCGAACAAGTAACTCTCCAGCTGCTTGTACGGCTTCAGCTGTATCTCGTAGTTGTGTCTGTAGACTTTTGTTCTCATCCCTCAAGTATTGTCTCTCCTTCTCTCTTTCTACCTTCAAGGCTGAAATTTCTGCTGCAAGTGCATTTATGAATCTAGACTCTGCTCCTCTAACTCCGGCTCTCGCAGCTGCTTTTTTAACGTCATCTATTCCTTCTTGAATCCTTCTATGTCTTGCAAGTAATTCCATATG
>OVBW01003240.1:0-10493 GCA_900406355.1 Erysimum pusillum
TCGTTTAGCTGACATGTTGGGCCAATTCTCGGACAATCTCCAAGCACAGCCCCAAGCCGAGACTGATGAGTTCTTGATGGATGAAATCAAGGTCCTAGAAGAGTGCAAATGTATCGGCTTGCCTAATTTCATCCCAAGATCTGCTTTCTTGGCTATACTTTCACAACGTATTGATGCAATTCATACTAAGCCGGTCGATTTCATCACAGAGACATGGGACTACATTGAAGGCGTTTTGTTATCTGTTCTTACCAAATACTCTGAAAACTTCCCACAGATCCAAACGTCCATCAAAAGAGCTGGTCGGAATATAGTCTCCAAGATCAAGGAACAATCAGTGAACAGAGTAATCGAAATCGTTGAGATGGAGAAACAGACGGATTATACATGTAACCCTGAGTACATGACAGTTTACACCCAGAAGATTGCTGTACAAGAAAACTTTATCTCTGCTTTACTACAGCAAAATTACTCGACCTTCTCCTTTGCTGCATCTGGATTCGGAAATGTTACGATTTCGCATCTACGGAAGTATAACGCGCAATTGCTTAGACAAGCGTTCGACATGAAGATGAGAATCACTGCTTACTGGACGATCGTTGTGCGAAGGATTGTGGATAACCTTGCTCTGTACCTTCAATTCTCTGTGAAGAATCTTGTGAACAATCAGTTTCAGAAAGAGATGGTGGCGGAATTGGTGAATCCTAAAGGCGGAGGAGAAGTTGAGAAGATGCTGGAGGAGTCACCGTCGATGACGAGCAAGAGGGAGAAGCTGAAGAATAGTATTAAGCTCTTGAAGGAGTCGAAGGAAGCAGTTGACGCCATTGTTGATCAGAATTCTGGGTATTGAGATGGTTTAGCGATTGCTTCTTAGTGAAGAAAGATCATGTTTTTAGGGTTTTCTAATGTTTCTTTTTCAGAATTTGGGACTTTTGTGATCTCTCTGTTATGTGTTGAATCTTTGTTTTTGTACGCTTAGCGTTATGTGGTGTTTTTGTTTAATAAATTAAGTTCCAAATTAATTCTCTTATAAATTTTATAAGTTAGAAAAGATTTTTATTGCATTAGTTAATTTGATGAAATATCTAAATTAAATTAAATAAAAATGCTTTTCCGAATTAAATTATTTCTCAAAAATATTTTCTGTAAAAAAAGATAAAATAAAAACTCTTTACATCGTCGGATAATATATATATTTTGTTCCACACATTCTTTTTGAATATTTTGAAAATAGTATATGAACAATTCTTTCAAAACTTTTAACAACTCAAGTTTTTATTGGCGGGGCATATTTTTATGCAAATGATGTACAATCAAAATTGGTTGAAAACGTATATATTCCTCTAAAAGCTTTTCTGATGAATGTGTTTGTATTTGGGGAGGAAGAAGAGCAACAATAAAACTTGCATCCTAAGAAATAAAATTTACAAAAGTTCATCTAAAAATATAAAAGCATCGCCTTGAAAACTGAAAATTATTCTTTATCAAGGCTTAACAAAATTTTACTGCTGCAACAAAAAAATTCCGCCTTCATTTTCTTGTTCATGAAACTTAAATAAACTTACGAGTTCATTTCAAACGTTAAAGACGACATAACATTAAGCTTAGCTTCGTTACATTACCAGACAAAGGAAAGTAAAAACATAACATAGGCGATAAAATCCGAAAGTTCAAAAACTACAAAAGGCCCAAGCCTAACACCAACATCATAGAACACGACCCGACTTTAATTCAACGATCTCCATACTCATAATTACTTCAAAAAACTTCAAAAGAACGATCTCCATACCCAGAATTACTGCAAGTATTTGCGGTTTGGAATGTGTCCACGCTTCGATGTCCTCCGCTTGGGTTCACTTGGTTCGGCAGCTGCATCATCCATCTTCTCAATCTTCTTTTCAATTTTAGGCAAAGACCGAGTGATCATTGATGCCTGAATCTTTACAAGCTTGTTTGCTAAGACCGGGATACCAACAATGTCATCATCAATCACAGAGAGCAGTGGATGAGTCCTAAAGAGTTTCTCTTCTTGCTTCCTAGCTTCTTCAAAAGTTTCCTCCGCTATCCGGTTTCGAACACATACATAACCAAGTCCGATTTTCACATCATCTGCTGATACTTTCTGAAGGAGCCCTTCAGGAGCCATGTCGGACTTTGTGACAACAGCCAGAGTCCGTTCCCCTTTTTTGTCTACTCTCTTAGACATGAGTACGGACTCACAAGTTGTGAAATCAACTGTCGCAGGCAGAACATTGAGGATGATGGATTCTTTTGGCTTGATGTACTTCATAATCATCGCAGAAATCTGCTTATAGATATTACCTGGCTGTCCATTTACTGGAACTCTAGTTATCCCAGGAAGATCAACAATGGTAAGATCTGAAACATCAGCCTTCTTCACATGAAGGGTCAATGGAGTGTCTGAAACCCCTTTACCAGATCCTGCAGCATAGGTATTCATAAGTACTTAAACATAGTCTAAACTGGTTAGTCTCAAACACTCTAAAAAATCTATGATATAACAAAACTAGTGCAAGTATATGTACATCTAGGGACTTGTATTCAGGTACATCAGTATATGTACACATAACACATCTAATCTCTAGTAAGTCTGCAGCAAAACACATAACACTGAGAGAGAGAGACTACTTACCAGCAATCACATCCGTTGCCGCAGAAATAGCTTCAGATATGTGTTCCTCATCCGTAAAAACAACTTTGTGACTATACTTCAACCAGATCTCAGGTTCAGGGCTAGAGCTTCGCTGCAGCTTCATCACAAGAGGAACCCTAGTGCAGAATCCTTGACCACGAGGCAAACTGATTCCTGCCAGAGACTCAAGAACACTTGACTTCCCAGAGGACTGGTCTCCGATCACGACAATGGTGGGGAGCTGAATGCCTTCCGTCATAATATTCAAGTTCCTTACCCCGTCTATGATGTCTAGCAACGGATCATTTTGGGAAGATACAATCTCCTGGGGGTTTGTTTCAACACTATCAAGAGAAGCATAGATTTTCGAGAGTTCAAGCTTCTTACTACCTCCCATTTTGATTCTTGAGACAAGAAAGGAATAGATAGATAAGTGAAGTTTAAGGTGTAATGTAAGTGAGATGATTCTACTTTGAGATCATGCAGATATATATATATAGAAGTAGACGTTTAAAAGGAAATTAAAGGATAATAAGTAACGTTCAAACTTCTCAGTTTTTCATTATTAGTACAAATGATTGTACAAATAACAATGAGAATGGGTTGAAAACAAATTTTTCTCTATATCTTAAACTTTTCTGATGATTGAGTTTATTAGTTTTTTTTTTCTTGCAACGATTGTGTTGAGGAGGAAAAATAGTAAAATACTAACAAAAATATTTGTAACCTACGTCATAATAAGTCACAAAAAAATAGAAAAGCATTGTTTTTTCCAACCGTGAAAACGAGTATATTTTGTCGAGGTTTGACCAAATTTATTGCTGCAATAAAAAAAAAAAAATCAGCCTTCATTTTCTTTTTGATGAAACTTAAAAACTTAGAATTCATTCCAAATGGTAAAAGACGACATAACTTGAGCTTAGCGTTGTTACATTACCCATACAAAGAGATTAAAAACATAACTTAGGCCAGAGAATTCAAAAGTTCAAAAAATACAAAAGGCCCAAGCCCAACACCAACATCAAAGAACCCCACCCGACTTCAACGATCTCCATACCCGACCCGACTTCACCAAAAGCTCGACGAAAGAAGCAATCGCTTAACGATCTCCGTACCCAGAGTTCTGATCAACAATGGCGGCAACAGCATCCTTGGACTCCTTCAGGAGCTTAATGCTGTTCTTAAGCTTCTCTCTCTTGCTCGCCACGGACGGCGATTCCTCCAGCATTCTCTCAATTCCTCCGCCAGATCTTGTATCAACCATTTCCGCCACAATCTCCTTCTGAAACTGACTATTGACGAGATTCTTCACAGAGAATTGAAGATAAAGCGCAAGGTTGTCCACAATCCTTCGCAGGACGATGGTCCAGTAAGATGTGATCCTCATCTTCATATCGAAGGCTTGTTGCAGCAAATGAGCGTGATACTTTCGTAGATGCGAAATCTTCCCATTCCCAAATCCAGTTAAAGAGAAGTTCTCAGGTTTCTTCAAATCGTGCAACACAGAATTGATGAAGCTTTGCTGTGAAGCCGTCTTCTGAGTCCAAGACGCCATGTAATCTGGGTTACATGTGTAATCCGTAAGCTTCTCCATCTCTACGATCTCTATTACTCTGTTCACTGAACGCTCCTTAGTCTTTCTGATTAGATTTCGACCAGCTCGTTTGATGGAGGACTGAATCTGTGGGAAGTTTTCTGAATACTTAGAAATGACTGATGAGAGAACAACCTCAATGTAGTCCCATATCTCTTTGATGAACTCAACCGGCTTGGCTTGTATTCCATCCACATGTTGTGAAAGAATAGCTAAGAAGGTGGATCTAGGGATGAAATTAGGCAATCCGATACATTTGCACTCTTCTAGGAGCTTGATTTCATCCATCAAGAACTCCTCTGTCACAGCTTGGGGCTGTGCTTGCAGATTGTCTGAGAATTGATTTAACATTTCAGCCAAGCGAGCAGTACAATGCATGCTTTGATCATTAGGGTATTCAGAGAAATCTCCTTGGACAAGGATTCTTAGTAGAGTCTCCTTGGCAGAACCAATGATATCCATTAAAGCCATCAATGCTTCCCCAGTTGAAGCCATAACTATTGGAAGCTTGCTAAACTCAAGGACACTAAACTCCATCCTTTCATTAATCTTCCTTTCAATTTCAGGCAAACACCTGGATATCATCATTTCCTGGATCTGCGTCAACTTCTGAGCTAAAACCGGGATGCCCACAATCCCCTCATCGATCATGGAAAGCATTGGATGGGTCTTGAAAAGTAGCTCTTCTTGCATCCTTGCTTCTTCATAGGTTTCTTCCCCTATCCTGTTTCGAACACAGACATAACCAAGTCCGATACTCACATCATCTGCAGTTACTTTCTGCAGAAGCCCATCAGGAGCCATGTCGGCCTTTGTGACAACAGCCAGAGTACGTTCCCCGGTTTTGTCAACTTGCTTAGACATACGTATGGACTCACAAGTTGTGAAATCAACTGTAGCTGACAGAACATTGAGGATGATGGATTCTTGTGGCTCGATGTACTTCATGACCATCCCGGAAATCTGTTCATAGATGTTTTCAGGCTGTCCATTCACAGGAACCCGGGTTATTCCAGGGAGATCAACCATGGTAATATCCGGAACACCAGCCTTCTTCACATGGAGCGTCAGGGGTGTGTCTGAAACCCCCTTACCAGATCCTGCAACATGAGTATTCACAAGTAGTTATCAAAATCAAGACTTCTATAGGTTAGTCTCAACTCTAAAGCTTCATCAGACAGCAAAACTAGCGTAACAGCTTTAGAAAAATCAGATCACTATAGACCCCCTAGAAGTTACAGAATCCTATGGACACCTCTAGCACTAGTATTCAGTTATATATGAACATTTTTTTCCAGGGACTTCAACATCAGTAGCTAGCTCGTTTTGAATGTGCGTGTATCAGATATAGGTATTATTTCACAATATGGAAGGGAGAGAGACAGGACGTACCAGCTATTACATCAGTTGCGGCACAAATAGCTTCAGCTATATGTTTCTCATCTGTAGGAACAACTTTGTCACTGTACTCCAGCCAGATCTCTGGTTCAGGGCTTGGACTTCTCTGGAGCCTCATCACAAGAGGAACCCTTGTGCAGATTCCTTGCCCACGAGGTAAACTGATTCCGGCCAAAGATTCAAGAACACTCGACTTTCCCGAGGACTGGTCTCCAACCACGACAATGGTAGGAAGCTGGATCCCTTCTCTCATCACATTCAAGTTCCTTAGCTTGTCCACAGTGTCAAGCAACGGTCTAATCCGATCATTGTATGAAGCCACAATCGGTGCTTCAATGGGAACAACATCTTTCTGGTCGTGAGGTTTCGCCGGGACAATAGCAAGAGAAGGAGAGGGTCTGGTGACAACATGCTTCTTACTACCTCCCATTTTCTTTTTTGAGACTAGACAAGAGTGAAGGTTAGGAGACAATGGAAAGAGAAGGTTAAGTGAGATTCTTCGTAGAGGTACACGAAGGGATTGTCACTTGTGTATGAGTAATATATGAAGGAGGAGGAAGTAATCGTTTTAGATGGAAGGATGTAACTAATGCTTGGAAAGCTAATTAATAAGTCCATGATTACACCTATATAGCTCATAGTTGAAGCTAAAAAAAGCCTGTCTTAAATCCTTTATTACATGTGTGTATATCATCAATATTTTACTATTTTCAGGTAGACATTTCGAATGTCGGAGGCGTAGTTAGAGAGAATCTCATAGATATACTATACATATACTTACTTCTTTGTAATTATTATAGCTAAACATACTCTCTCCTCTGTCTGATATTTTCCTATATATCATGTTAGTTAATTTGCAAATTCACATTTGGACCAGTGCAGCATTTTGAAAGTTGGCCTTTATAATTATCGACTATAGTTTCTAAATTTCGATATCATGAACTTAAAACTATTTTACAACATTCATATTTCTTATAAATACAATAAATTCAGTATATTTTTTCGGTAAAAGGTTAAATTTTATACCGTTTTTGATTTTTGACAGAAGTTACAGAGATAACTAGAAACGGAAATTCAGTATATTTTGTTTATATGTATCATTATTATCTCTTCCAGCATTCTTCACTTCCCAACGAGTTCCTCAGCTCACTATGTTCCGTCATTTCAATCCTTTCTTCTTTCACTTTTCAGCACACAAAAACGTCACCACAAAGCTGCTCCATATTTATGTGATTGATTGATAATCATCGCTTTGGCTTAGAGGTTTAACTTCTAGTCCGATTACAAATCAATTGTAGAGGTTGGTTCAGTTTAATCGGAACTAGAATGACTATGCATGGGTTTCTAACCGGGCTCGAGTTTGTTAACTGGCCCAAAAGTGAAACTGCCCGAAGTAGTTCCGCCCCAAAAGTGAAAAAACCGGAAACTAAACAAAATTTAATCAGACATTAATGGATTTATTTATTTATTTTATTCTGAAATTTAATTACCAAGAACGTGTTTTTAGGGGTTTTCTAATGTTTCTTTTGTGATCTCTCTGTTATGTGTTGAATCTTTTTTTTGGTACGCTTAGAGCATACACAATGACACACTTGTTTGAGTGTAGGTGTGAATAATTTTTTATTATTATGATTAAAGAGAAAGAGAAAAGAGATAGAGAGAGATAGAGAGAGTGTAATATTTCTTTTTATTTTAATACTCACACTCAAGTGTAAACTTACACCCAACATACAACTTTTACACAACTTTTCTATTTTTTCTCCTTTTTATATTATTCACACCCAATCAAAGATTGTACCATTGTGTATGGTCTTAACGTTATGTGGTGTTTTTGTTTAATAAATTCCAAATTAATTCTTTTTAAAATTTTTCAAGTTAGAAAATATTTTTATTGCATTAGTTAAATGTTTAAATTAAATTAAATAAAAATGCTTTTCCATTTTAAATTATTTTTCAAAAATATTTTCTGTAAAAAAACAAGTCTTTAAATTCTCATTCTTTACAACTTTACTATCTACTTTAATAAATTTTCATAAACTATAAAATATTTTTATTGTATTGATTCATGTAAAGAGATTTAATTTAAATCAAATTATAACGTGTTTTCCGAAAACATGGAGAATCACGAGGGAAAATGTGCTGAAAGTTCTGATCACAAACTTGCAATCTATGGTTGGTTTAAAGTCCTTGACGGTTAACAGAAGTTAAAAAAATTTCGCCTTCATGAAACCTAAACTTATAGAGTTCATTTCATTTCAAACCTTAAAGACGACATAACATTAAAATCTTAGTAGCTAAGCTTTGTTACATTACCATACAAGGAGATTAAAAACATAACATAGGCGAGAAAATCCAAAAGTTCAAAAACTAAAAAAGGCACAAGCCCAACACCAACATCATAGAACACGACCCGACTTCAACGATCTCCATACCCGACCCGACTTCACCAAAGCTCGACGAAAGAAGCTATCGCTTAACGATCTCCGTACCCAGAATTCTGATCAACAATGGCGGCCACAGCATCCAAAGGAAGACTAACTTATGACACATGAAAACAAAAGGAAGACTAACTTTATGACACATGAAACAAAAGAAACCATTAAGCATTTGACAACATTTCCTTAATTAGTTTGTTTTTGAAAGCCATTTCCATTTCACAAAGTGGTTCTGATTTTGCAAGGAGACTAATAAGCAATTTTTGCTTGCTAAGCTTCTCACTCAATACAAAATCCTTCTGCTTTATCTCCCACATGCTTTGAAACTCCAAGAAACGCTTGCTCGCCACCGACTCCGACTCGGACTCCGACTCCGACTCCTCCAGCATCCTCTCAACTCCTCCTCCAGCTCTTGGATCCACAGGTTTCAGCGGGACAAGAGCAAGAGAAGGATAGGTTCTGGTGACATCATGTTTCTCTCCCATTTTCTTTTCGAGACAGGACAAGATAGTGAAGGAGATAGAAGACAATGGAAAGAGAAGGATAAGTGAGATTCTTCTCAGAAATACACGAAGCTATATAAAGATAGTAGAAGGGCTTGTGTATGAGTTGTTAATATATGAGCAGAGGAAGAAGTAAAATCGTTTAAGATGAAAGGATGTAACGTCCATGTTGGAAAGCTAATTAAGGCCATGATTACACCTATATAGATCATAGTCGTAGCTCTAAAATAGCCTATCTTAAATCCTTTATTACATGTGTGTATATCATCAACATTTTTACTATATCCAGGTAGACATTTCAGAGGCGTAATCTCATAGATATACATATACTTCTTTGGTATAATTATAGCTAAACATACTCTCTCCTCCTCTGCCTTATTTTTTTCATATGTATATCAATTTTCAATGTTAGTTAATTTGCAAATTCAAATTTGAACCAGTGCAGCATTTTGAAAGTTGGCATTTGTAATTATGACTATAGTTTCTAAATTTTGATATCATGAACACAACACTATTTTACATATTTCTTATGAATATAATAAATTCAGTATATTTGTTAATTAATAACCATTCTCCACTTCCCAACGAGTTTCTTCTTTCACTTTTCAGCCCACGAAAACGTCACCACAAAGCTGCTCCATATTTATGTGACTGATTGATAACTATCGCTTTGGTTTTAGAGGTTTAAAACTTCTAGTCCAATTACAAATCAATTGCAGAGGCTGGTTCAGTTAAATCGGAACTGGAATGACTTTCGATGGGTTTCTTTATCTGGGCTCGAGTTTGTTGACTGGCCCAAAAATGAAGGTGAAGCAATGTTTAAAATTTCGTTTCGAACAGCTACTGTATAAATGCTGTTTCTGATACTGTATATAGGTTTTGTGAGAAACAGTATTTAGAAATGTCTTTAGTCAAATAATTAACGGTTCACGGCCGCGAGCAAGAGAGAACAGCTGAATAACAGTATCAGGCTCGAAGGATTCCAAGGACGTTGTGGCCTCCATTGTTGATCAGAATTCATGGTTATGGAGATCCTTGATTAAGCACCAATTTCTTAGGTTTTAAATTTTTTTTTTTATTTTTGGTTTTGGGAGGCGAGGCTTTTGTGATCTCTTCAACTATATTTTTTGTTTTAACGTTGGATGATATTACCGTTTCCAAGAATTCAAATTTAATTTTGCTAAAGTTAATTATTTCAATAGTTTGGTAAACAAAACAAACAAATAGAAATGAGGACAAATTAAATGTTGTATGAGAACACCTGGACTGAGGTAGTAGTGAGTTTAAGGTCGCCGGGGAAACTTAGAGAAGTCCGGTGGTCGGCGTTGCATATAAGCTGTTCTTCCTTCGGTAGCTTCTGCGGTTCCATAGAATAAGAGCGTCGCATCGCCTCCTAGTCCCTGCAGCAAGAAAAAGTTAGTAAATCCATTTTAAACTGTATGCTAGTAGGTCGCATGAAAACCAAACCGATTCAAATTTGTGACTACAGTTTGTGACTTAGATTGCAAATTTGACTATAGGATTTTGTTCCACTAGAACAGAAAGGGACTAAGCAAGTTAGTTGAAGGAGGTACCTGAAGTCCAGCATGGCCATCATCAACTGCATTGAGTGCTGCCTTAAGCACACGGATTGCAGTTGGGCTGTTCCGTAAGATTTCTCTACACCACTTCACTGTTTCTTTCTCCAAATCCTCTAGCTAGAACAGAAAACAGATCTCAGTGAAGGATTAAAACAAGTACAAGCAAATAGAGTGATTTATCTTGTGAATCTGTAAGAACTCTACAGGGGTTTGTTGGTTAGCTTTACCGGTACAACTGTATTGATAAGTCCCATTTTCTCTGCTTCAGAAGCTGTGTAGAACCTCGTCATAAACCACATTTCTCGTGCCTTTTTTGGACCAACCTGTTTT
>OVBW01003246.1:0-10471 GCA_900406355.1 Erysimum pusillum
CGATTAGATCGCCGGAGATTCAAATCGATTTTCCGGTAGATAATTCGTCCTATGACGTCGTCTCTGGTTCAGAGAGAGCAATTGATGGAGAACAAAGATTGAAAGAAACTTATCTCCGAAAAATTTCTTCCTAAAAATCTGAATCAAATATGCAAAGTGACGACGAGTCGCAAACGGCAAACCTAAAAAATATCCTCTTTTAATTTAACTTATGACGTTATTTTTTTAGTCGGTTATAGAAACGACGTTAACCTTCTTCCGGTTTTAACTTTTGACATCGGTTTAAAAAATGACGTTAAAAAAGTGACGCCTCTTAACGTATTTCTTGTAGTGGCGGGACAAATATTAAATTTATAAATTTTAAAATTCACGATTTGAAAGTTTGCTTGTAATGTAAATATAAAACTCTAATTGATCTAAAAAAGATATTAAACGAATCAAAGACATAGTGACTCGTTGATTTTATGATACAAAAACTTGTTTATATATTCCGATTTCAAATTTCTCCGCTGATCTTTATGATACAATGCAATTTTTTCACATTTTCAAGTGATTATTTATTGTTTTTGATTGAATAGTTTTGTTCTTTATTTTTATTTTTGTCAAAGTTTCTTTACTTTTTATTCAAAAATATTAAATATTCTTTGGATGTGTGTTAAATCAAATATTAAAATATTAAAATCCACTCTCATGAAAATAAAATCTAGATTTTATTTACTATATAGACTATGAATTGATTTTGCTCAAAAAAAAAAAAAAAGACTATGAATTGATTCAATTTTTTAAAAAAATATGATCATAAAAAGATGAGAGATAAATTTTTAATAAATTTTTTGAAATATTTCTAAATTAAAGAAAAATAATTTTGTTAACAAAATTAGAGGGAAGAGAAAATTCAATATTTCCTTANGACTATGAATTGATTCAATTTTTAAAAAAAATATGATCATAAAAAGATGAGAGATAAATTTTTAATAAATTTTTTGAAATATTTCTAAATTAAAGAAAAATAATTTTGTTAACAAAATTAGAGGGAAGAGAAAATTCAATATTTCCTTAAATAAATTCAATAGGTGAGAGGAGAGTTTGAAAGCTTTGCCTAGGGTTTTATTTTTATAATTAATACCGAGCTCTCTAATGCTCACACATCTGCTTCTCTATTAATATATAGGGGATTATCACCATTTATGAAGTGCGTTGAACAAAAAAAATAAAAAAGTTTTGAACGTGCTTGAGATATTACCAAGAGGCCACTCTGTTCACCACCAACCACAAAACTCTGAAGATATCTGTCACATGGTTGCTTTAAGTTCCTCCAGTCTTGGATCTCTCAAGCTTTGTGATTCCCCTTATCTTATCCTTAAAAATAATGTTTGTGGTCGAAATGTACTATGTAAGGAAAACCTTATCCTTAATAATAATGTTTGTTGTCGAAATGCACTATGTAAGGAAAACCTTATAAGTTATGTTTTTTGGTAAAAGGTTAGATCCTTATAAGTTATCTTCTTCCTCTCATCACTCTCTATCTCTCTCTCTGATATCACTCTTGAATCGTACAAGGTACTTAGTTGTTTGGCTCCTTGAATCCTCATTCACCTTGGTTTATAACCTTAGCTTGTTAGGCTCTTGAATCATCAACCTCCGCTCTTTTCGGACTTGGTTTGTCTGATTCTTCACCACCACTTTGGTCTTCTAACATTGGTTTCTTCTCTTCTTGTTTCAGCTTATGAACCTCTCGGATTCTAAACTTCAACAAGCATCTTCAAGCTTTCATCTTGAAGCTTTCGAGCTTTAATCAAGAACTCAATTCTCAACAGTTTGACGATGGAGTTGAAGCTAGAAACGACACGGAGAGAAGTGATCAAGCCTTCTTCACCTGCACCTCTTGATCGCCTTGAGCTATCCTTGTTCGATCTCAGCAATCCGGATATTTACGTCCCAACGACCTTCTTCTACAAATCCGACTCCGGAGAGTCGCAGGAGATTATATCTCAAAGGCTGAAAACATCTTTGTCAGAGACTCTGTCACGTTTCTATCCTCTTGCTGGACGAATAGAGAGTAACTACATCAACTGCAACAACGAAGGAGTAGTCTTCTCGGAGGCACGCACCGATCTTCTCCTCTCAGATTTCCTCAAGAATCTCAATGTCGACTCTCTAAGAGAGTTCTTCTCCCAGAACGAGGAGGGTGAATCTCCGGGGACGTGGCCGTTGTTGAAAGTCAAGGTCAGCTTCTTCGGGTCGGGATCAGGATTCGTGGTCTGTGTTGGTATCTCTCACAAGATCTGTGATGGAGCCTCATTGTTCAGTTTCCTCCAGGGCTGGGCCGCTACAGCAAATGGCGTGGCAGTGACTACTCCTACATTTGCAGGAGTTACCATTTACCCGCCAGCCCCAAGTTCTTTCCAGCCTCCTACAATAGATGACACTTTGGTTTTTGGAGGCAATAGATTCGTCTTTGAATCCAGTAAGATCAATGAGCTCATACACAAGACCGCTAGCGAAAGCGTCATGGTACCTACACGTGTGGAAGCCATCACATCGCTTATCTGGAGGTGTGCCACAAATGCCTCACGCTCTAACTCGGCCACTCCAAAGTCAACGGTAATGGTTCTAGCTATGGACTTGCGGGTTAGGATCCCTTCTGATTTTTTGCCACGGGATGCCATAGGAAACCTTATATCGACATTCTTTATCAAGAAAGGTGCTGAGAGCGCCATGGAAAGTGGCGAAATCATCCCCGAGTCTCGGAAGGCGAAAGAAAGGCTCAACAAGATGATTGAAGATAGTCTCCAAGGCATCAATACTGCTAGTACCATCACCACAACTACACTTGGTCAGAACTTGTTGAATGCGATGGGATATCTCATGTCAGAGTCAAATGAGGACACACCGATATACTCAATGTCTAGCTGGTGCAAAAAGCCTTTCTACGAGGTTGACTTCGGATGGGGTACTCCGGTATGGATGGGACCCGCTATGAGTATCAATGATGCCATCGTGGCTGGTGTGCTCTTAATAGATTCAAAGGACGGTGAAGGTGTAGAAGCTTGGGTCTGCTTACCCGAGAAAGACATGCCTGTGTTTCTTCGTGACCAAGAGTTGCTTACCTACGCTGTCCTAAATCCTCCTGTCCTGATTTAAAACCAGTGACCATATATCTTAATGTTTTATCATCAATATTCAAGATTTATGCACTATGTTTCGATGTAATCATTGTTCATGCTTTTGTATTTTGCTTTTATTTGAATAAAGAGAACAATCATTTCAACTTTCATGTTTCTTGATCTTGTTTGTATGTAATATATGATCTGTAAAACAGATGCATGGGTTTAATCCGCTACGCACCCGTCTATTAAAAGATTAGGAAGGAGCCCTTATGGGAACAAGAAATGTTCGTAAAAGTCTTTAATCTAGGCGATGATCGAGTTTCGGATGATGATGAAAATGATGACTGTATAAGATAACTAGCTTGTCTTTTTTGACATTTCGACGTATATTAGATTATTTTATTTTGGAAGGCTAAAGAATCTAGTACTAGTTTTTATTTTATTTTTCAATCTCTTATATGATTATATCCCAAGCAATTTAAATACTAAAATTAATTATTTAACCCCTAATGCTCCTATTTATTCTTATGATTTTACATAATAGAGAAGTGAATTTTACAAGAAAGCGCAAATATTTACTTATATAAATATATATATACACAAAAAGAATTATGCAGTAACTTAATTATGTAAAATTAATCATCAGCATCTTATATATATATATATATATATATATATAATTAGATATTAGCAACGTGTATATTATAGTGGTTTGTAGAAGTGATGATTTTATTACAATGAGGAATCGACAATATTTATACACACAGGAGGTACTAGGTTATACACAAGAGAGTAAAGACAATATATACTACTTTACATATTTGAATCCATGATATCAATCAGTGATCAATCAAGGATATGACTGATATCTCTATATGCCCCCTCAAGATGAAGGGGCTTTAGTCACGCCAATCTTGCCAGCCATATTGTTAAACGCAGCACGAGATAGGGGCTTTGTTAGTCCATCTGCAAGCTGATCATGTGTAGAAACATGGACAACACGAAGAGCACCAGCCTGCACCTGATTGCGGATGAAATGGTAATCTATGGCAATGTGTTTCATCCGGGAATGGAAAACCGGATTAGCACATAGATATGTTGCACCCACATTGTCACAATATATAACCGGTACCTGTGGAAGTCGAATTCAAAGTTCATCAAGAAGAGAACATATCCAGATTACTTCGGATGATGTATTAGCCACTGCACGGTACTCAGCCTCAGTTGAAGACCGTGCAACGCCTTTCTGCTTTTTCGATGACCATGAAATAGGATGTTGTCCAAGATAAACAATATAACCATTTGTCGAAGCATAGCCATCCGTGTCACCTCCCCAATCTGCATCTGAGTACGCATGTAAGGCCAGAGAATTGCCTTTCCTAAGAAATATACCATGAGCCGTTGTTCCTGCTAAGTATCGAAGTAGTCTCTTGACAGCTTGCCAATGTTCGGTCGTTGGCATGTGCATGTATTGCGAGAGTCGATTCACTGCATAAGACAGATCAGGTCGTGTGAAAGCAAGGTATTGGAGACTCCCTACCACAGCTCTATATTCTGTTGGATCAGTCAACTTCGTCCCACCATGTAGTGTAAGCTTCGGAGTATGTGCCATAGGTGTTGTCATTGGTTTGGCAGAGAGCATGTTGGTGCGTGCAAGGAGGTCTACAATGTATTTCCTCTGGTTAAGATGTAGTCCTTCTGGCACCCGTTTGGCCTCTATGCCCAAGAAATAATGCAACTCTTCATGCTCCTTGACTGAAAATCTGTTTCCTAATGCTTCGAGTATTTGGTGCAGTAACGTTGAGTCATTTCCTGTGATCAATATATCATCTACATATACCAGCATATAGATGATAGACTTGCCACACCTTAAGGTGAACAGAGAAGTATCTGATAGGGAATTGACAAACCCAACGCTAAGTAGATAATTCTTTAATTCAATATACCATGCTCGTGGTGCTTGTTTTAAGCCGTAGATTGCCTTTCGGAGACGGCAAACATAATCTGGTCTATCCTGGTCAACAAAACCTGGTGGTTGTGACATGTAAACTTCCTCGGTGAGCCTCCCTTGTAAAAATGCATTATTGACATCCAATTGCCGAATTGGCCAAGATCGATCAACCGCTACTCCAAGAACGATCCGAACTGAGGTGGACTTGATGACAGGACTGAATGTTTCTTCGTAATCCAGACCGTGCCGTTGATTGTAGCCTTTGGCAACGAGTCGCGCCTTAAACCTGCTGATGGAGCCATCGAGATTGTACTTTTTGGTGAAAATCCAACGACAGCCGACAATGGTGACTGTCGGAGGTGGCGGTGGAACAAGATCCCAAGAATGATTTTTGAGCTGAGCATTAATTTCCGAACCCATGGCATTTCGCCATCGGTGATCCTTGAGAGCTTGTATGGCTGTACGCGGTTCTGGATCGGACGATGTTGTGATAGATGCTTGGTTAAGGTATTTTGTGTTAGGTTTTGTTATACCGGCTTTGGCTCGAGTGGACATAGGATGGGTGTTGGCGATTGGTGGTGGTGGATTCGGTGGAGGTGGTGGTGATTGTGATATCGTGTCTGAGGTGCTGAGGCTCGTGTTTGAGGAGTCGGTGTGTTGTGGAGAAGATGAGGTAGAGTGGGCCGGGTTTGGTTGGGCCTGTGGATTATTTGGTGGTTGATTTATTTGGGATGGATTTGGTTGATTTTGATTGATGTGGGCTGGTGTTTGTTGGTGCTGGGCCGTGGGTTGCGGCCCATTTTGACTAGGAGCAGTGGGCTCAGAGGAAGCTGGAGAAGAAATTGGAGAGGTGTTTGAGACAGAGTTTAAAGGCGATACCTGTGATGACGACGACGGCGACTGAGAATTCGGCGGTGGTGGTGGTGAAGGATCATTCGACGGGGGTACCGAAACCGGAGGTGAGATGGAGTGAGTTGTATGAGTGGGCCAAGTTGTCAATTTATCTGTATTGATCTCAACAGTAGCCGAAGGAGAGGTGATAGGCATCGCAAAAGGGAACGAGGCTTCATCAAATTGTACATGGCGTGAGACGTACATTCGACCAGTGGGTATATGAAGACAGAAATAGGCGCTCTGGGTCAACGAGTACCCCATGAAAACACAACGAAGAGACCGATCCTCTAGTTTGTGTCTGTTATATGGACGCAACCACGGATAGCATGAGCAACCAAAAATCCGAAGCTTCTCATAGTTCGGCTTCGATCCAAAGAGCTTCTCAAATGGCGTTTGATTATCTAACACCGGCGTAGGAAGACGATTTATCAAGTAGACCGCAGCAGCAAAGGCATATGGCTAATAACTTTTGGGAACTGAAGCTTGAGACATAATAGTGAGTCCCATCTCAACAATGTGACGGTGTTTCCTCTCTGAAATGCCATTGTGTTCCGGAGTATGTGGAGGAGTGGTGAGGTGAGTGATTCCATTCGCTGATAGGTATGTGCGGAGTGCGATGAACTCCCCTCCATTGTCAGAGTATAGGGTTCCAATCCGAGACTGAAAACGGTTTTCAACCAAGTTTTTGAACGCCATGAAAGTTTCTTTGACCTGAGATTTCTTAGTTAAAGCATACAGCCAGGAATACCGAGTGTAATGTTCAACCAGGAGAAGATAATAACGACAGTTGTCATGTGAGAGTATGGGAGAGCNGTGCGGAGTGCGATGAACGCCATGAAAGTTTCTTTGACCTGAGATTTCTTAGTTAAAGCATACAGCCAGGAATACCGAGTGTAATGATCAACCAGGAGAAGATAATAACGACAGTTGTCATGTGAGAGTATGGGAGAGCTCCAAACATCCGAAAAGATATATTCCAAGGGTCTAGACGATGTAATGCTTGAAGTTGCAAAAGGAATTTTGTGACTTTTATTGATCAAACAATCCGAACAGGACACAAACTGTTGAGACGGATTTAAAAGAGGAAGCGAATTGCAAGAAATAACATTATTGAGAATTGCTGTTGACGGATGACCAAGACGGGAGTGCCAGGAGGAACGAGTTGCTTTGGGACATGGAGATGCAGCCAGAGCAACGACTTGAGACGAAACCGTAGGCCACTCATACAACTCAGCTTTAGTTTTCCCGTGGAGCAATGGGACCCCCGTTTTGAGATCCTTCACCTGAAATGATGCCGGGAAAAATTCAACGGAAACACGATTAGCATTACATAACCGATATACCGAGATGAGATTCTTGTTGACATCAGGGACAACTAAGACATTATGTAAACCCAAAGGACGAGAGTTTGTGTTGAGAGAGAGTGAACCAGTGTGAGTGATCGGAATTGTTGCACCATTCGCGACCATGACATCATCACCACCATTGTAGGGTTGATGAAGAGCTAGGTTGTTGAGATCCGAGGTAAGATGATGTGTGGCGCCACTATCAAGAAGCCAATTCTGAGCCGAGTATGGTGATCCCATCGCGAAGTTGGCCCGTGGTTGCCATGGTGTAAACTGAGCAGACTGTTGCGGTGTCACCATTGACTGTTGTTGAAAACTTTGGAGTTGAGAACAACGTTTTGCACTGTGGCCCTGAACTCCACATATTTGACAGCGACCCAAATATGGTCTGGGAGCATTGGTGGCACCACGAGGGCCCGAAGCAGACTGCCCGTTCACATTTGGTGAGTGCTGCCAGTTGGTGTTCTTCTGCCGGTACTGGTTTCGAGAATTGGTAGACTGGTTCCGGTGTTGGACGGCATTTGCAGTGACAGGAGTGTGAACAGAGTCCACGGCTGCCAGAAGAGTTGCTTCCTGATTGAGAAGACGTTCATGCACATGTGTAAGAGTTGGTGGAGTGTCTCGGCCTTGAAGCTGGTCAACAACCTGCTTGTAGTCTTCGGGAAGACCACCAAGGACCAGATCTAGTTGATCCTCATGCTCCATTGGCTTCCCAAGAATAGCCAACTGATCAAAACGAGTAGTGAAGCCTTTCATGTAGACATCAATCGTCTTGTCACCTTTCTTCCAGTTGGTGAGCTGAGTACGAAGCTGACGAATATGGCCACGACTGGGCTGAGCATAAGTGGAGGCCAAAGTGCTCCAGATATCCGCCGCTTTGGTTGCACGTGAAACCAGTGGTTGAAGAGCCATGGAGATCACGCCAATGAGAGAGCTATAAATGAGTCGATCTTGTCGCTTCCACACTGTGAAATCAGGATTCACAGAGGTGACACCATCGGTGGTAAGAGTTTCAAAAGGTGGCGCAGCGGAGCCATCAAGGTGGCCGACGAGATCGTACCCGTCAAGCAGAGAGTGAACCTGCAAACTCCACATGAGGTAGTTTGTCTGGGTTAACTTGGTGACCTGAGCCATGTTAATGGCACGGATCTTCTTGTTGTTAACAAGGATAGTTTCAGAGAGGGAAGGGTCGGAAGAGCCATCAGAAGTAGACATGGCGGCTAAGCAGAAAACAAAGAAGAAGAAAAAGAAAATTAGGTTTTTAAGATCAATGGCTCTGATACCATATAGTGGTTTGTAGAAGTGATGATTTTATTACAATGAGGAATCGACAATATTTATACACACAGGAGGTACTAGGTTATACACAAGAGAGTAAAGACAATATATACTACTTTACATATTTGAATCCATGATATCAATCAGTGATCAATCAAGGATATGACTGATATCTCTATATATATAACTAATCACTATGACCTTCGATTACATTATCGATATGAAACACGACAATACACCAACGATTGTGAAGAAATGTCTGGGCCGTATATAATTTTGCTTCAAGATTCATTATTGGGCCGCTTAATTATGAATTTATTGTTTTATATGAACCCATATTGTTTTGAAATTTCCATCAGACCCCTCTCTTTGCGAATATACAAATTTCCTTACCCCCTTATAGAATGTATACTTCATAGTCTCATGGCACACAAACTTTGAAATTAACATTTCCGTAAGCTGTGTTTGAACTTTGGACCATGATTGACTTTAAAACCGAGGAAAAGTCTTATACATTTATTGGATGAAGAACAAAACTAAAGTAAACAGAGGGCATTGAAGATCAAGATGAAGATAGTAAAGGCAGAGAAAACTAAAAACTTTAACCAAGTGTTGATGGTTTAGTGGTTTCCACTTAAGGAGGAGTTGTCATGTTGGATAAATTCTCCTCAACCGCGAAATTTTCTAAATTATTTCATTTCCTCAGTTGAAATGATATCATGCTTTAAATCCATTAAATTTTTTGATGAATGGGCTATTCGACGGTTTCACTCAATCTAAAGAGATTAGTCGGATGGTAAAAATCTGGATCATCCCTTGATTATAAAAAACAAAATAGAAAATGTGTCTTCAATTGTAAACAAAATAGAAAATGTGTCTTCAATTGTGTGTATTGTTTTGTTTAGTGTACGTTGTACTTGTGTCATTGTGTGTATATATATGAGCTGGTCTAGATTAAATAACCGTAACAATTTTTAACTGTCTAACAACTTTTACCTTTTTGCTTAACAAAGTGGTGTTGTCTGAGTGATAGAAAACGTGACTAGAGGACGAGTTTCACTATTTAAGGCCATCATTTTGGTTTCTTTTGATCACTATAGACAATGTAAATAGTAAAAATACCAAAGTTTTTATATACTTCGAATATTAGTTTAGGTTTCGGTATAATTAAGATCTATTATATACATATTGTTATTAGAAGTTGAATCTAAATAAGCTTAGTGATATTAGAGATCAATCATTAACATGATTTGATCAATCATATATTTGTGAATATGTAAAGTTATGTAATGTCTTTAGAATACCCTAGAAGGTTTTTGTGTATATATACTCAAGTCTTTGTACTTAATAAGATTATCACATTCACATTCTTATATATGGTATCAGAGCTATCGACTCCTAAAAAAAAAAAAAACCTTCATAATTTAAATATCATTGTCAATATGTTTATAATTATATAACATGTATAATTTCGGGTCTCCATAAATTGTAACTTTTGGCATATTTGATTTTATTGACAACAGATTTTTACAGTTATTCATAAATTGCAGTAAGATTTGAACTCTGTCACACGCAAAGAAACACTCAAAGCGAACTCTTCAATAACTGGACTTCGGATGGGGTACTCCGGTATGGATGGGATTATAGACGTAGCATTTATTTTTATAGAGGAAATAGGTAATGTCTCAAGTACGTTCAAAACTCTTTTTTTTTTGTTCAACGCACTTCATAAATGGTGATATATAATTAATTTTAGAGGAACACTATACAATTGTAAACATAGTACATTATAGCTAATCTTCAAAATATACAAATTTCCTTATCCCCTTATAGAATGTGTTCATAGTCTCATAGCACACAAACTTTGAAATTAACATTTTCATAAGCTGTGT
>OVBW01003248.1:0-10461 GCA_900406355.1 Erysimum pusillum
CAAAATGAGACAAATTGAAAGAACAGAGAGTATGGCTATGATAACGAGCGCCATGGAGATAAAGATTGCTTGCCAAATCTTAAGTCTAGACATTGTCCCTTCCTAATCTGCTTGATTCAAGATCACCAAAACAAGAGAGTAAAGTTGATTCCAATCAGACCAGAGGAAAATAAAGAAGTAAATTTAAGAAAGGGAACTACATGAAAAATGCTGTGGGATTGATGATGAAGAGACTCCAAGTTAATTTAGTGGTCCCATATCATACAAAAGGACCACTAAGTAGCTAAAAACCCAAGAATGCAAGAAGATAACAAAATTCAGCAATCATTAACGTCTTCATTATCCATTTAGAAGAAGCATATGACAAGCAATAATGATAGAAATACAAAGAATAAATTAAAGACAGAACAAGTAGATGACAATTTAATGATTATTACCTCTGAGAATAGAGCTGGACAAGAGAAACTCTTCAAAGAGAAAAGACAAGATATTTTAGACGGAACTGAGGAAACAGAGTTTTTTGCTTTTTACAGAATGTTCAACTTTTTTTGTGAAGAAGCGCAAGAAATAAAACATTTGAAAAAAAACAATTAAAGAAAAGAAAAGGAGAAAACTTTGAAACGTGGGCAGTGAAATCTGGTGGAAGGGAATAAGAGAAGGAAGAAGAGATGGAGTTATCAAGTGGTAGGTGATAAAAGTTTAAAGTCGTTCTCTTGATTTTTATTCTTTAACTTAGGTGGTGAGAGAGATAGAGAGACACAAAAGGAGCTTGCATTGCAAATTACATTTCATTACATCACATAAATCATCCTCTACGTGTACGTATACCATACATGTGTATATATATAAAGCATTTCCGTGAGGAAGAGGATGTTTTAACTACCCAAAGTAACTGTCAGAGCTTTTTACATTGCAAAAGTGTTGTTGATGACATTGCGTTAAAACATTAAAAGGACTAACAAATATGAAATTATAATGTATATGTATATGATATATAAATGTGTAGATCATATTCATGACGTAATAGGGGCTGGCTGACCTCAAAATTTTAATGTTCTTCCAATTTAATATACGACTTATTGGTTTATCTGTTTTGTTTTATATGTTAAATTGTAATTTGCTGTGTTCATCTATACAACAACAGAGTATATATATCATTATGTAACAGAGAAATAACACCAATCTACAAGCAGAGCATCAAATTGGATCCAAATATTAATGTGTCAACAATTTCGTTAGCTTCTTTTTTTCATTATATATACAATTTTCGTTTTGCACCAAAAGAAAATATACATGATTTCGTAACAGAGAGAAGTTACAGTCTTCTAGAATTAGATTTTGANACTTGCGAAGTAATCAAGAAACAGGTTGCTTAATTCTTTGATCATCGTCGTTGGTCTCCTTGAAAGAGAAAGTCCAACAAATTGAAAAGCCTTCCTTCATGTGCAACATTCCATATTAATCCTATATTTTATTTACAAATGCCAGATCCCTCGCACATTTGCGATAAAACCAACCAATTACTAAGTATTACTCATTTGGTTCGGTTAGAAACCCCGGTTTAAAAACAGATAAGTATTGGGCTTGAAATTAGATTCTGAGCCTAATTTAGAATTTGGATTTTAAATTTTAGACCCATGAATTTCTCCCGCCTTCCCGGTCCAGCACTTTTATTCAAATCGACATTTCTCTCTCTCTCTCTCTGTGACTGTTGGAGTACTGATTTGATTTGTGTTTCCTCTAACCTAAAATGGGACAGAGAGGTGAGCCAATTGAGTTCCGACATTTAATTCGTTTTTGGGTTTGCTTTTAAATTTCGATTTCTGTATGCTCTTAAGTGAAAAGATGTAAAAGTTGGTGTTTTTGGCAGTTGATCTTTGGTCTGAGGTCATTAAATCCGAGGAAGAAGGTGGAGATAGATTCGGAGATATACCCAATGTCGAAGCCGTATATCGGAGAAGAAATAAGCCTGATAAGTCCTCCGAAGCTGCAAATTTGTAATTTTCTGCTTCTGCCCAAAATTTGAAATGTGTGTAATTTGGCTTTGTATCTGATAATTTTATTTGCCTGTGTCTCTGGGAAATAGAGGCTGGTTGGTGAAAGGGGCTCGTACTAGTTCGATCAAAGGACCCAAGAGAGATAGCTGGGCTCGTTCCCTTTCCACCAGGTGTTCATTCTGAGTATAACCCTAATTTTGTTTTTCTTATGATTCTGGCTCTTTGCTAGTTGCTACAAGAGATCTTTTTTCTGCTGTCTTCTTGTTTTGTGTACCGTCTATCAGTTCAATTCTAAGTTATGCAATTACTACACACATCTTGTTTGTTGAAATGTCAAGGAAATGCCACCAATCTATTTTAGTAGATTGATTCAAGGCTTTATAACTGTAAACGAAGTGGCTCGTATCTTACTTTTGGTGTTTGTGACAGAGGGAGAGAGAGTATTGCGGTGTGCGCGTACGTCAACAATAAGCCTCAGAAGAAACCAGCCAGGGGAAAAAAACCCGCTATTCCAAAGGTATGCTTAGTTGTATCTAGCTTGTTTCGTGACTTATGTGTTTTTTATATGAAGTCTAGTGGTTCTCAAAGCAAACACTTTCCTGTCTCTGGATTCTCATTGTCTTTTAAAAGATGATCAAAATGTGTTTTCTCCTTTCTTCAGACTCTAATTTTCTCTTGCTATAATATAAAAGCATTATCTTTTCAAACTCTCAGGGAAAAGTTGTTAAAGCTCCAGACTTCCAGAAAGAGAAGGAATACTTTCGTGATATCGATGCTTTTGAGCTTCTGGAAGAGAGTCCTTCTCCTAAGAAATCAAGTACATGGACCACGGGTGAACAAGTTGTTCCTGAGATGCCACATCTAACCACAAGATTAGAAAAATGGCTGATTTCGAAGAAGTTAAATCGTGCTTGTGGTCCTTCGAGCACACTCTCTAAGATACTTGATAACTCAGCCACACCACGTCAGGAGTCAGTATGTGATAATGATGCCATTGATTCATTGGCTCTAAAAACCCCAGAAAAGTCTTCTGCTGGCGACACTTTAGTTTTCCAGCTCATCCCGAGCTGCGATGACAATTTAGCTGCCGAAGATATGCCTATTAGAAAAATCAAGAAGGAAGAAATCGACCTTGAAGATGGGCTGAACCGACTTTCTTTGACATCTGATCTGATTACCACTCATCTAGATTTTGATAAGTCATTTCTTGATCTATTGTCCATCTGCGGACAGATACAACCATCAAACTTCATGGAAGCATTCTCTGAATTCTGGTATGACTTAGAGATGATTTTTTTATGTTTTAGCATTGGTGTGGTATCTTAGGAATATTGTGCATTTAGGTTGACACTTTGGTAAACCCCGATTATGAAATGCGATCTAGTGTTCTTATCTCATTAAGTTTAAACTGATCCAGTTATAATTATGACTCAACCATTGCAGTGAACCAGAAAGCATTGTCAAGATTGGTGAAGGTACATATGGGGAGGCTTTTCGGGCCGGTTCCAGTGTCTGTAAAATAGTTCCAATTGATGGAGACGACACGGTTAATGGAGAAGTACAGAAGGTTTTTTTCTTACTTCACTTCTATTTTTTTCCATGATGGTTTGAGACTACAACTTCTAGTTGGTGAAACTATTATTTTAGCATGAGAGAAAATATTGGAGAGGTCAGCAAGCGCAAGTTTAGGTTAAATTCTATTTAGAGAATAATGTTTATGATTTAGACAAGCTTATCATCTCTAGAAAAATGCATTGATGCTTAAGGAAATCACTATATATATGATAAATGACATCGTATTTTATGTTCATTTGTTGCAGAAAGCTGACGAACTACTTGAGGAAGTGATACTCTCATGGACTCTTAATCAACTAAGAGAATGTGAGACTGGAGCTCAGAATTCGTGCCCGACATTCATAAAAACTCAAGAGTATGTCTTCTCAGGAATGCTAATAAGCTGGAGACGTCTGTTGGGTACTGTGTTATAAATCTTCTACCAAACTTATGTGCGTCATCGTTTACGAATTTTTTCTCATAATGCTGTTGCAGTATAAAAGTATGTCAGGGTCCCTATGACCCTATAATGATAAAAGCATGGGAAGAATGGGATGCAAAACATGTCTCAGAGAATGAACACCCAGATTTCCCGGAGAAACAAGTCAGATTCTTTTCACTCCATTAGATTTTAAAAAGATCTGTTTATGTAGGATGCTGTATAATCTGTAGAAGCAATATTTATTTTCCGTGTGGTGTTTGCTTCCAGTGTTATGTCATGTTTGTGCTGGAAGATGGTGGTAAAGACCTTGAAAGCTTTGTTCTTTTGAACTTTGATGAAGCACGGAGCTTATTGGTTCAGGTAAGTTATAGACTCTATCTCCTGTAACAGAAATTTAGTAAATGATATTTTTTATCCAGTTAATGGCATGTGTTTCCATGTATAAGGTCACGGCTGGCCTGGCTGTTGCTGAAGCTGCTTTTGAGTTTGAGCATAGAGACTTGCACTGGTAAGCTTAGGGTATAATTTGGAATAGTTTATTACTTACTTGTGTTCTCTCGCTTGAACTTCTTGTTTTCTTTTCTNGATCTTCTTGTTTTCTTTTCTTTTTCAGGGGAAACATTCTTCTGAGTCGTAATAACTCGAGTACTCTGCCTTTTATTATCGAGGGTAAACAAGTTCTCATCAAAACTTTTGGAGTACAGATATCCATAATAGACTTTACACTTTCAAGAATCAATACCGGTGAGTTTCTGGTTCTCAGAACTGCCATATAATGTAAACCATGAGACCCAGTCTACTACTTAACTAACAATTTTCATGGTGCTGACATGCTCAGGTGAAAAGATTCTCTTTCTGGACCTTACTTCTGATCCAGACCTTTTCAAAGGACCAAAAGGAGATAAACAAGTAAGGAAAATTATCTGAGTTCCTTGTAATCTTGACAGTGATGAGAATTGTACATTTATTTAAGCTTTAATAATGTTATCATGCAGTCGGAAACTTACAGAAAAATGAAGGCGGTTACTGAAGATTACTGGGAAGGAAGGTAAGTGTAACTTTTCCAAGCCTTACTTTTAGTTGTTATGGCGTAAATTTAGAAATCTCTGCAGACTACACTAGAATAGTAAGCCACAACAGTATCTTTCTTTCTAAAAAGCATGAGACTATGATATGATCACTGAGCAACCAAATTGAAGTGTGCCTAAATGATTTGCTAATTTTTTTAATCACCATTTTTGTTTCTTCTTTCTAACAACAGCTTCGCTCGAACAAATGTTCTCTGGCTAATTTATCTCGTGGATATCTTACTTATCAAGAAGTCATTTGTAAGTTGCAAGATACATAGCTGATTATTAGTTGCATCAACTTAGAAAATCGTATTGATACTCCCTTTCTTTTGTGTGGCTGTTTTAGGAACGGTCTTCAAAAGACGAAAGAGAACTACGGTCACTGAAGAAGCGGATGGAGAAGTATAAATCAGCTAAAGAGGCTGTTTCAGATCCTTTCTTCTCAGATATGTTGATGGACCAAATACCATGAAGAATAACAAACCCCAAAAGTGATTAACCAGAAGCTCTGTCTCTCTCGTATATTTGTTTGCCTAGCCACTAAAATTAACAGTGTATTAGCTCTTGCTTCATGATATTATCCAAGGATATGTTATCAATCTACCAATCTCGATTTTCATCTCTTCAAATGAATGCAAGAACTGATATGTTAACTTTTTTTGTATGTGACAATAGTTTAATGGTAGCTTTTGCCTATAAACATACTTTTGAAACCTTGAATTCTTTTTAGAAGAAAGTATCAAGATCTACAAATTCCACATGGGTTGTCCCTACTTGCATGAATAGATCTTCTTATCTCAAGAACAAAGTTATTCTTGTAATGAGCGAAGAACAATATTCAAACGCGTAGATGATAAATGAGAAGTTTGCTTTAAAATTAGGCCAATAAATTAATCCATTTAACAGCTAACAAAGCTTTATGTTCACTGCTTTTTTCGTTTTTTCAAAATCTTTCCGCTTTGATGATTTCTTTAGATCTTGGTGGGTTTTGCTGAGCTAAGCAAAAGATCATCCATTGTATTAGTTAATTTGATGACCTTAATCTGCAGCACCAGTCTTTTCCTTTTCTCCTTTTTGGATAAGAGAAATAAAAAATACCAATTTGCAGCTTCTTTCTTGAAAACTTTGGACAACTTTATGCATATGCTTATGTCTGAAACGGATCTGACAAAAATGGGTTTTTTTCTCTCTTTCTTTTTCTCTGGGCAAAAGATTATATCTTTGCACACAAATATATAAAGAAAAAGAAAACAGATGAGATTAGTCACAGGCCAAATCCAAAAGACTTCATAGCAAAGCAAACATCTTTTNTTGAATCTTAGTCGATACATGAGAGGCAAAGACAGTGCCGTTAACAATTTCATCCCGAACTAGATGACAATCTTTCTCGATATGCTTCGTTCTTTCATGAAAAACTGGATTAGCACTGATATGTAAGGCCGCTTGACTGTCACAGAAGATGGACATTGGCTTGTCATGATTGATGCCGAATTCCAACAGAAGTGCTTTAAGCCATTTAAGTTCTCGAGTAACTTCAGACATCGCGCGGTATTCAGCCTCGGCAGAGGAGTTGGAAACCACATCCTGTTTCTTTGTTTTCCAGGAGATAAGAGAATCACCAAATTGTACAATCCTACCAGTAAGAGATCGTCGCGTCAATGGACAAGCATCATAATCAGAGTCGCACCAGCCCGTGAAGTGCATAGGAGAAGCGGCATGGAGAAGAATACCTTGACCAAGAGTCCCTTTTAGATATCGAACAACTTTAATGGCAGCCATCCAATGTTCAGCTCGAGGTTCTTTCATAAATTGAGAGAGAATGTGTATGGAATATGTGAGATCAGGTCGAGTATTGGCAAGATAAACGAGCCTGCCCACTAAACGACGATACGTTTCAGGATCGGATAGGAATGGACCATCAGCAAGTGCCAAGCGATGCTTCTGATCTATCGGGGAACCAGCGGGTTTGCAACCAAGTAGACCAGCTTCTGTGACGATCTCGGTAGCATATTTGCGTTGGCAAAGATAGAAACCTGAAGGACTACGAGCTACTTCAATGCCAAGAAAGTACTTAAGGAAGCCTAGATCCTTCATGTGAAAGCATTTGCTGAGATAGTCTTTGAAAGATTTGATAGCTGCAGGAGAATTGCCAGAAATAATGAGATCATCGACATAAACTAAAATTCGAAGATTGATGCCGTTCTTGATGTAGATGAAGAGGGAGTAGTCAGATCGGGTTTGCTTGAAACCATATTTTTCAAGCGCATCTGCGAGCTTTGCGAACCAACATCGTGGTGCCTGTTTAAGACCATACAAAGATTTCTTCAAACGGCAAACACGTGTATCACCTGGTTTAGCGAATCCTGGGGGTAATTTCATGTAAACTTCTTCTTGGAGATCACCATGAAGAAACGCATTGTGCACATCCATCTGATGAACTTCATAATTTTGTTTGGCCGCAATATCGAGAAATAAGCGAACGGTGGACATCTTGGCAACAGGGGCAAATGTCTCCTTATAATCGATGCCCTCTTTTTGATGATTTCCCTGCACGACTAGGCGAGCTTTATACCGTTCTATAGTACCATCGGAGTTAAGCTTGATGCGATATACCCATTTGCAGCCCAAAGCTTTCTTATTAGGTGGAAGCTCTTCTAAGTCCCATGTTTTATTAATCTCAAGCGCTGTGACCTCGGAGCCCATGGCCTTTTTCCAAACAAAATGTTTCATTGCCTCCGTAAAGCTTGTCGGCTCAATGTTGGTAGTAAGAGTGACTAAGTAGCTGCGATGATTAGCAGAAAAACGATCACATGAGACATAGTTAGATATGGGATAAGGCGTACCTGAGGACGATTGATCTGAGCATGTAGCGAGGAGAGAGGGATCGGAGAGAGAAGTTGTGTCAACCACATAGTCACGAAGTTTGACAGAAACAAATTTCTGTCGCTTGCCTTTCCCAAGAGGTGCATCTGAAGCAGGTCGTGCTTCAATAGATGATTCAGCTGGGCTGTCAGTAGCTGGTACAGCTTGTACCACAGAGGATGGTGGACCAACGGAGTCGACCTGCGCAGCATTTTCAAGATTAGCAATTGCAGGTCGGGCGAGAGCAGCAGGTGCAGTGATGGCATCGTGTCGAGCGACAGTAGAAGTGCTATCGGTCGACACAGCCGCGTCGTGTCGAGCGACACTGGGAGCTGTATCGGTCGACACCTGGTCATTTACAGCCGAAGGTAGAGCTTCTTCTGGTTCAGTAAATGGATCATCATTTGTAGCAGGAGCAGAGATCGTGGTTGTGGATGACAGAGGAGAGGCACCACTAGGAAGAGAAGGTGGTATATTTGCGGAAGGAAACTTCTCCTCAGAGAACACAACATCGCGAGAGATAAAGATGACGTCTTCGTCTAAATCATATAGTTTTCATCCTTTCTTTCCAGATGGATAACCAAGAAATATGCACCGCCTGCTACGAGAAGCGAACTTATCTCCTTTGTGATTGGTGTTGTGAGCGTAAGCTAAACACCCAAAAATACGAATATGATTGAGAGATGGTGAACGACCGTAGAGCCTTTCATACGGTGTTTTTCCGGCCAAAAGTAGAGATGGAGTACGATTAAGGAGATAGACAGCAGTGAGAACACATTCTCCCCAGTATTCCACAGGGAGAGCAGCTTGAAATCGTAGAGCACGAGCAATGTTAAGGATGTGCCGATGTTTACGTTCCACTCGACCGTTTTGTTGGGGTGTGTGAACACAGGATGTCTCATGAATGATACCTTTGCTGTGAAAGAAATTGGATAAGCACATAAACTCCGTGCCATTATCACTGCGGATGGTTTTGATCTTCTTGGAGAATTGTGTTTCAACAAGAGCCAAGAAATCAGTAAGATGGCGAGCCACATTGGCTTTATCAGGTAAGAGATAAACCCATACAGCTCTAGAATAGTCATCAACAATTGTCAGGAAATAACGTGATCCACAGAAAGCAGTAGTACGATACGGTCCCCATAAATCACAATGTATCAAATCAAATATAGCATTGGCATTATTCAAACTGATAGGAAAACTTTGACGTGTTTGTTTAGCTTTAAGGCAAACATCGCAATTTTGAAGAAAAAGCTCACTACTACTACAAACACCAGGAACCAGTCCAAGAACCCGAGAGGAGGGATGTCCTAGACGACGATGCCACAACAAAGAATCATCACGAACACTTGTCTGCAAAGATGTCACGGTTGCGATCTCTCGAAATTGATACAGCCCCTCTCCCACTCGCTCACTAACTCCAATCAGCGTCCTCGAGGTGCGGTCCTGCAAAATTAAAAGTTTATCAATAATCTGTCCCACCAGAAAATTGTCAGTAACCAACTGTCCCACAGAGATGAGATTAGTGTCAAATCCATCAACAAGATAAACATTGTTCAAAGTTAGTCGCTGGGAAAGACGAATGCTGCCTTGTTTAGAGGCTAGAGAATCTCGGCCAGTGGGTAATTTGACCCAAACTGGATCAACTACACGGATAGTGTCGAATAAATCGGCACGGCCTGTCATGTGATGTGTAGCACCGGTGTCTAAAATCCATGATGGCAAAGTATCCTTACCACTTAACCTGTCGGAGGAAGATTTGTCATTAAGAACACTTTTAATGACAGTCCATTGATCATCTGTGAGTCCACTTAAGCCAAGGCGGTCGGCATCAGTGAGAGATGAATTGTTGGGGAGAGAAGCCGAGTTGGAACCAATGATCTGTGTCGTATTTACTTGGGGAGAGGTGCCACGACCACGACCAAGAGAAGGAGTGCGAGTTGGCTTGCGATCGTCCCACCAGTCAGGATAGCCAACCACTTTGAAGCAAGCGCTTACTTCATGTCCCATCTTTCCACAACCAGTGCACTTTCGGCTTGGATCTTTATTCGGAGGACGTGAGGTTCCTCCAATGTTTTGACGTGACACATCCTGTGTCCGAATAGATTCAGCTCGATTGGTAGGATTTGATGATGATATGTGAGAGGCAAAGCTCATCACTGTGGATGATTGAGAAGCATTCGAACGAAGCAGTTCGTTCTGAGCAATGGTTTGATAAACACTATCAAGGTCAGGGAGAGGTGAGATTGCGCAGATTTGAGATCGTACAACACCATGAGTAGAGTCATCAAGACCAGAGAGGAAGTCGTGAATTCTCAATGTTTCACGTTCTTGTTCATGGGCTGTATTGAGATCACATTCACACTTACCACAGCTGCAGCGTTTGGAGTTCATACATTCAGAAATTCCATCCCAAATTTTGGTTAGTCTTCCGAAGTAATCATCGACGCTGGATCCGTCTTGTTTGCAAGTGGCCAATGAATTGCGTAATTGTTGTAGTCTTGCTCCACTCTTGATTGAAAAACGTTTCTTAATG
>OVBW01003251.1:0-10454 GCA_900406355.1 Erysimum pusillum
AAACTCAATTTCTAATTACAAGCTTCAATAAGAACCCTAAAAAGGAGACACTTTTGAAACTTAAACTCAATTCCTAAGTTATCTTCACCAGAAGATTAATCACTCTTATCATAAATCTCTAACTATACAAAAAACAAACAAACCTGGCGATAGAGAGAAATGGTGTAATCACGAAATTGTCTCTGTAACTGAGAAATGAGAGTGTCCATGGCGAAACAGAGGAGAAGGAGATGTGAAGTTTTTGATAATTAAACAAAAAAAAAAGAGTAATTTTTGGCTGAAGTTTTGGACTTTGAAATTGCAAATCCCAATTCAATAAAAGAGAGATTCTTACAGATCATCAAATTATGGACAGAAGTAATAAAGAAATACAAAACTTTTCCATAAAGGAAGAGAGAATATGATTAGTTGTCAAGTGGTGAAACCATTGATTTAGGCCATGAAATTGGAATCTCTCATTCATATGATTGATACATTTTCATTCTCTGCGTTTTAAGTTTTTAGCATTTTCAAACGTTAGGTATGTTCAATCCACCGACACCAAGAATCTCTCAGGCTGGATTATTCTCTATGAGCCAATGGTCATTTGAGGCATTACCTTGTGGATAACACTCAAGATCAAGAACATTGGTTTTGATTCTCTTGACCGAGCTTCAGAGAATCATATATTCTCTCATCAACTTGACTTCTGAAAACAATCATAGATTTGATAATTATTCCGGGAGAAGATTATACTCCAATATCATTGATTCATTACAGTGGCAGATTTTGCTGTTTATGACAAATTAAGTTTTTTACACCAAAGTTAAGTTGTTTGGTTACAGAGTTATTAGTAGACGAATCAAAGTTATTTTTCTTACTAGAGAATTTTTTTTTCATATTTGACTTATTTTCTGGTGATTTATTTTTTAGATCTGTTTTTGTTTTGAGTAAAATGTTTTATTTTTCAATATGTTGGAAACAAAACAACCTAATGTATATAATCGTGAGTCTTGTGTTGAGACTTGAGTAACGGTTAAATTTGACTTGGGAGTAGGAAAATATGAACGTTGTGAAATGGTAACATTGTTTTTTTTTTTTTTTTTTGAAACATTGTTTATCGTTTAAATTTGATTTGGGAGTAGGAAAAAATATGAGCGTTAAGTTGTAAAACGGTAACATTGTTTGACCGTTTAAATTTGACTTGGGAGGGAAAAATATGAACGTTGTGATCAACAGTAACAATTTTTGACCGTTTGCATTAATATTTTTTAAATGAAAAAATTAAGATAATGGACTCTATAAATAGTCCTTTCTTCGGACAGGAATCTGAATCCTTTTAATCAGTTTTTTTTTCTTACAAATGTCGAATAAACTCTGTTTATATTCTCTTAGTTCTGTTCTTCCACCTAAGTTCTCAATCCACTTATCTATGTTTTCTCATCAGCCGAGAGAAACAAACATAAATGCATCATCTTACAAGGTAAAATACTCTTGTGTACTTCCTTTAGTTTGTTAACCATTAAAAGATTCTTGTTAGTCTTTGTTAATTATCCTGTTCGTCATCTTTCAAACATTTCTTTATGGAGTTCAACAAACATTTTTCAAATGCTCTATTTTAAGTCCATTTTGGTTATATATCTTGCTGTCTTGGCTTTAATATGTGTGTCTAATAAATTGATTTTTTAGCTAGATATACACGTCTTTAATATCCGGATTTATAGTCATATGTGTCTTTAAGTTCATGCTCTCTTGACTTCAATGATGTGAGATCAATTATATGTATGGTGTTCTGAGGTGTATATATGTTCGAACTAAGAAAAATAGAATATGTGTTTGTAATTTTGTGAAAAAACAAAGAAATAATTTGGGTTTTTTTTTGTAAATGTTTTTTTATTTTTGGTTTTCTAAGTAACGTACGAATATATATATATTTTTTTGTTAAAAGATATTCAAACGTACGAATATATATAGCATGATGTAATAATGAAAATTGATTTTGAATAATTTTGCAGAGGATGGTAGTGAAGGAAAACAGAGCCGCTTAGGGACTGTGTGTCCATCTGCTGCCCTTGAAGTTCACCCGACTATGTATTAATGTATGTTTGTTTTTTTATGACGTATATAAGGTGTGAATGTTGTATGGTGATGAGTGTATGCATAGATGTATGTATAGGGTGTGAATGTTGTATGGGGAAGTATGCATAGATGTATGTATATAGGGTGTGAGTATATATATATGTGTGTGTGTGTGTGTGTGTGTGTGTGAGTGTGAGTGTGATGCGTGTGGTGTGTGTGTGAGTGTGAGTGAGCGTAGAGAGAAGAAAGGAAGGAAGAAAAACACGCAAAAATGACTAACGATCGCTAGACGAAACACACGAAAATGACTAACGCGGACAAAGACAAAACGATCACTAGACGAAACACACAAATAAACTAATGCGAACACCTAAAATTGTCAAACACTCAACTGCGAACCTAAATTGTCACTTAACACACTAGACGGAAACACACAAAAATGACTAACGCGGACAAAACACACAAAATAACACAAAGCTGAAAAAAAAAACACACTATAAAGCAGCTGCCAAACACACAAATAACAAACACTAAACGATCGCTAGTCGAAGCACACAAAATAACTAAAAAGACTATGTGACGAAATTGTCAAAAACAAACTTAATCTCCAAGTCAAGCACATTATCTATTAGGAACATTAGGCTCATCTTCAAAAACATAAAAACCAGCATGCCACTTCTCTGAAGCATATGATTTCAACTTCAAACAAAGAAGACATTGAGTCACGTTTGAAGTTGAAGTCCAACAATGCAATCTTCTACATAAGTTTCAAGACTCGTGGAGGTGCTGAGTGTGCACGCATAATAAGGCAAACGAGGGATAAGGCAAACGAGGGATGGAAGGTTGGAAGATGTGCAACACATGTGCCTTGAAGTTAAAAATGTTGAGATGGACAAGTAGACAAATGTTCCGACTTTAATATATCCTGTTTATGTCCTTGGTCGGTGGTCCTTGCCATTTTTAATGACTAAAAGACTTGTGTGAAGAGAGAAGACAAGATTATCTCGACAAACAAATTTGATCTTCTCTCAAGATTATTGCAACTCTAGATACTTGTGTACTTGGCTACAAATAGAGCCTCCATTATCGTGTACAAGGTGTAGTGAAAGAAGACTTGACATTCGTATGAGTTTCGTTACAATCCCGTACTTTAAAATTTTATCAAACTAACCTCAAATCCAATTGGTTATCAAGGGGACTGCAAGACAACAAGTAGCCAAAAGCGCCATTAGGATTCTTCTTGAGAACACCTTCAAGCTTTTAGTCCATTTCGCGAGCCATTGGATGATTCTCCAGATGCATTACCGAATGGAGCAGAATTTCCAAATCTTTTCCAAGAACGCGTTGCATCACCAGTTGCTTCTCCACATCTTCGCAACAGCTTGTGATTCTCATACCCATTTGATCTTTAGAAGCTTCTTCGGATTCTGGTACAATCTCAGCCGTCCATTGAGAGTTATCTACGGTTGCATCGTTTAGCCTGGAGAAAAAGGAGTTAACAAGTAACAATGTAATTCAACAAAGAACTAGGAACAGCTTAAAGGATTTTTGAATCAAGAACATATAAGACTGAATTCTCTTCAGTTTTACTTACTCTTTCAGTATAGAATCTGCTTCCTTGAGTTTTGTCACTCGGAAAATAACGTCAACAGTGTCCTCATTAACCCTAGCAAGCCCCTCGAGAGTGCCTATCGACAAGCACATCGAGTGTATCACCGAATCAGCTGTTTCCAAGCTTAGTTTACCAATCCTTATAACGACAACCGAAGAGGGTTGATTTGAGGGTTGATTTGAGGTAGAAGAACCCTTGGAGCTAGTTTTATTTTTCGCCTCGGAACTGGGAGTGATTATGTTTTGAGACTTCGATTTGTGATCTTGACTTTGAGACGATGACATGGTTGGCTTGGAGAATGAAGCATTTGAATCCGTAACATCTCTTGCTGGTGAAGAAGTTTGTGCTAGTTCCGTCTTCCTCTTGCCATTAGTGTTCTGCTACGAAAAAGGACAATCATTTCGAATCATCAAACATTGCTGCTTAAAGCAAATCTTGTCCAGCTAAAAAATCAAATAAATGACAGTCTCTGCTTTCTTAACCAAGAACACCCGAATAACGTTTGAATAAATATTTCAAATGTATATATACCCATGAAACTTCTGGCTTTTCAGTCAACAATATTGGTTTGGAGATTGAATCAGAATCTTGTTCGTGCTTCTTCTTCTTCTTCTTCTTACTCTTGCCTTTAGTTTTCTAACAAAAGAACAGAAATGCCTAAGGATATATAGTGAATGAAACTTTACTTAACTAACTTAGAACACGGAAGAAGATCTCAAAGACGATTATAAAGCGTACCTGAGACTTCTCAACCTGAAAAGGCTCTGGCTTCTTCTCAGTTAACAACATCTGGACAATCACATTCCGATTCGCGTCTTTTTCTACAGAACCCAACTCTGAGTAAAAATCATCCTCAAGATGACTAAATAACGCAGGTGCGTGAGTTTTCACTCCTGAAAAGTTCATCACCATTGTCAAGTTCACAACCTCATCATCTTTTCTCAATCAATCATCAAAGTTGTGGTTAACAAGCGTACCTACATCGGTATAACACTGTGGAGAACTATGAATTGCGCGATTGAATCTTACTCCATTTCCAGATAATTGCAAGATATTCAGAATCTTACTGAATCTACCAACAAGAAGAAGAAACTCCATTGTTTCTAAAGCTTAAAAATATTTTCAAAGATAACCAAAAACACTGAACAAAAGTGAGAATTTATAAGAAAGCAAACCTAACCTGTCTTGTAAAACACGCTTCGAAATCGCTGCGATTTCATCTGAGAAACACCGAATCATTTCGAAAAAAATTAGGGATTCAAATAAATCTCTCGGAAGTGAAAGAAATTGATACATACAGGAGGAGAGTAAGTAACAAATAGCTTACAATTTGGACCTAGAGATAAGCTGTGTCTTCTACTATGAAACAAAGGTTTAAGAACTCTCGCCGCAAACATCGTCGTCGCGCCGCCGGGAACAAAGAGAGGGACAAGTTTCAGTCTAAACGCCGATCAAACCACGCCGTGTTGTTCGCCTGGTTATTTTATTGGGCCTTATTAATTGGGCCAATTATGGGCTTTTTCCTAGGAATTTAAATACACATTTTCAAAATCACGTGTAGTGCCAGGGTGTTTATACGCATTGCTGACATCAGCATTGAATGGTGTGTGAATTACACGTGGCAGACAATGACAGGATCGCACTTGTCATGGTCCATCTTAAAGCCAATATAAAAAAAAAAACAATTATTATAGTCCCATCTTAATTATTAGTAATAAACAAATCTCACCTAATTCCCAACATGTACCTGCTTTACTTCCCCACTCTCAAGGCTCTCTACATATAAACTTGATCATATATATTAAAATATTCTAACATTTAAAAATCTTTTACACTGAAGGAAAAAATGGTAATTTCTTTTAAAATCTGCATTGAAAATATGAAAAAATTGGATATTTTAAGCTTAAACTAATAATTAATGTCACTATTTTAGTTGGGAAAAAAGGATCAAATATAACTCCATATTTGTCTACTGTAGGACAGCATGTGGAAGACCAAGCGTGCGTATCTTTTGTTCTCTTGCTCTTTTACAGACTTTCAAGTGAAAAAAACCTAATCAGTGTCTCTCTTTTTGTAAAAAAAAATCAAAATAAATTCCAAATATAGGGAAAAAAAGTTTAGGATAAAACAAGAAGACTCCACAACACAAGAAAACAAAGGCAAAATGAAAGCAAAAACCTTTTCACTCGTCCTACAAAACTTTCCCTTGTTTTATATTTCTTATCATCTTTCAGCCGAAGAAGCATATTATATATGATGATGATGATGATGAAGTTGTATATGTTCACTTTCTTAATCTGCTTGTTCTTTAAGCTCCAAGGTCGTCACTGCAAATCAGATATCAACCTTTTTACTTCTCTAACGCTCACTTCTCCTTTAGAATATACTCCCGGGTTTATCGGGAAAGCTTATATAATGGAGACTGAATCATCGCCAACAAGAGAACCAGGTTTTAAAGCCGCGTTAACGATGGAATCAAGCGACAAAGATGATGGACGATATTTATGTTCACTTCAAGTTTTCCTTGGAGATGTAAAAGTTTGGAGCTCAGGGCATTACTCAAAGATGTATGTTTCAAGCAAATGTATCATCGAGCTCACAAAAGATGGAGACTTGAGGCTCAAGAGTAACAATAAACACGTTGGATGGAGAAGTGGAACATCAGGACAAGGCGTTGAGGTACACAAAATTTTTGATTGGTTAACACATTTTTTAATGACGGAAACATTAGTAAAAAATTGTGTTTGTTGTATAGAGGTTGGAGATACAACGCACAGGGAATTTGGTGTTGGTTGATGCTAAGAATCTTATCAAATGGCAGAGTTTCAATTTCCCAACAGATGTGATGTTGAGTGGTCAGAGACTAGACGTTGCTACACAACTAACTTCATTCCCAAATGACTCGACTCTGTTCTATTCCTTTGAAGTTTTACGCGACAAGATTGCTCTGTTCCTCAATTTGAACAAGCTCAAGTACTCTTATTGGGAGTATAAGCCTAGAGATAAGAACAAAACACTCAATTTCGTGAGATTAGGTGTAAAGGGTCTTGAGCTATTCGACGATAACAGTCGCATAATCGGGAGAATAGAGCAACCGTTGATTAGATTCTTGGCGCTCGGGAACAAAACCGGTAACTTAGGACTTTATTCGTATAAACCGGAAAAGGGAAAGTTCGAGGCGACGTTTCAAGCAGTGAGTAACACTTGTGATCTTCCTGTAGCGTGTAAGCCATATGGAATCTGTACATTCTCAAAGTCTTGTTCTTGTATTAAGGTTATGAGCAATGGAGATTGCAGTAGCAACTTGGAAGAAGCGGTTTTGATGGAGAGGTTATGTGACCACGAAATGGTTGAGCTACAAGGAGTTACTACAGTGCTAAGAAACGTGACACAAGTGAGAAATGTAAGTAAAGAAAGATGTAAAGAGTTGTGTAAGAAAGATTGTGAGTGTAGAGCTGTGAGTTACTCTGTTTCTGATGAGGTTTGTGTCATGTATGGGATTGTGTTGGGTGTTAAGCAGATTGAGAGAGTGAGTGGGTTGAGTTATATGGTTAAGATTCCAAAAGGAGTGAGGTTGAGTGATGAGAAATCGAATGTTAGAAAATGGGTTGTGGGATTAGTTGGAGGGATTGATGGTTTTGTGATTTTGTTGCTTCTTTTTGGATTCGCTTTTTATTTCATTCGGAAGCGTCGGAAAAACTCATCGCCGACCCCGACGCCGACGCCACCGCCACCGCCACCGCCACCGCCTAATATAGATTCTTGATAGAGTTTGTTTTGGAGATTTCAGATTAATTTGTGTCGCACATGTAAACATGGATAGCTTTTTATAGTAAAACTAAAAACAGTTGCCACATTGATAAATTGTAAAGCCTAAAGAAATATATTGATTTGAGGTATTTATTCAAATGTGTATATGGGATTTTGCAAGGTTCATATTCCATTATATGGGAGGCATTTTTGCATTGGCGGATATATTTTGGAAATTTCACTTCTTATTCATTTAATGTCAGTTCATTGGTGGAATTTGTTTTGTAATTAATGTTTGAAACGACAATTGTCATAGACTCATAGTAGGAAAAAGAAAAAAGAGAATGACCACAAATAAGGTTTGGCAAATTTTCCTATATCCATTTTGATTTGGTATTCATCTCTATTTGATCCAAAATATTCAAAATTCCGTCGAACTATCTTTTGTCTTTTCTCTAGTAAGAGTGCTAGTTGTTATCTTTGAGTTTCCCAACCATGAGGTTGATGTATGCGTAAACTTTGTATTTGATATGCTCTAATGAAATCAAGTATGCTTTTGCCCAAAAAGTGTATTTTAGTTTTAATTAATACTGCATATACCACATATTCAAGTTTTCATATTTTTATATATAATTCTTTTATTTTCATCAGTTTATATATTCATCAATTTTTCAAAATTTTAAATGGTGATTTTAAAAAAAAATAACTAGAAAAAATGAAACATCATTATTTTACTGCAGTCACCTCTTTTTTCTGTGTGTATACGGTTTTCTACAGAACCTACATTTTAGTTCAAAATATTTTTGCTATTCAATCATTTAATAATTCTGCTATTCAATTATTCACCTCCATCTATATATCAAAACTCAATTATTCATCCCATTTCTACTGTTAGGTTAGGTATGGATATTATCTTATTTCAAGATATATATACTGTATCCCTTTAATGTCCAATTGTAGTCACTATTCACTCTACTCACAAACGCACTGATCAACTCATATTTTTCTTTTAACGTTCCAAGTCCCAACGGTTACTTTCAATACAATTTTAAAATTGAGACGTTCAATTACGTGGCCCAGCTTTATTACCGTTAGTGATCCCCACCACACACTCCATCACTGATGACGCAGCCAACTCCGGCACAAATGCCTCTACAATCCAACGGTCCAAAGATAACTTTTTTTTTTTTTTTGACATCAACGGTCCAAATATACTTTGTTTTTTTGACATCAACGGTCCAAAGATTCTTTTACATTTCTTTTTGCTTTCTCTTTCTCCAAGCTAAAGTTCTAAATTTCTAATGCTGCCAAACACATTTGATATGTAGTAAACAAAAACAAATATATCACATTTGATATTTGCATAATTGCATTAAGGAAAATTTCCGATTCTTGACCGAAAAAAATTGATTGCATTTAATAATTAATTTAGAAAACCAACTAAAATATTAGTAAGATCACTTTTTTTGTATAAATAAACTCCAACGGTCCAAAGATTCTTTCACAAATTAAATACTTTGAACTAACATTTTAATCTCACTTGCTAAGACGACAATGTTTATTTAATGAAAACAACATAATGACAAGAAATTAACGACCGGCTTATGGGAAGATTCATATATTTTCTTAGGACAAAGATTGGATTAAAAAAAAGGTGTATAAACTTTAAATAAAGACAAAACTAGTAACTGAGAAGAAAACGGATACTTGTAGCTTTATTTAACTTTAATTATTACATTACATAACATACAAAAGAACCGTTAGAGATATATATTATAAAGTCTTCGTTTCACACCAGTATCGAAGAAAACAACAGTTTCATCACTCTCTCACACTATCTCTTTCACTAGCTAGTCACTATCTCTTCTTCCTAAGTTCTTGTCTTTGATGGCCGAAACACTACAACCCTCCCTCGTCGTTGGGGAAATCGACACTTCTGCACCATTCGAGTCCGTGAGAGAAGCCGCTACTCGATTTGGCGGGTTTGGTTTCTGGAAACCTTCTTCTTCCCTTAACATTTTCGAAGCTTCTTCTCAGGTTCTTGATTTTGTCCAGCTCTATGGTTTTAAAGTTTTCTAACTGAATTAGATTTATTGATTTCGACATTTTTTGGTTGCAGAACAATGTCGATGAAGCTGGTATGGTTGAGAAAGCAAGTGAGTTAGAGAAGGAACTGATTGCTAAAGAAGGAGAAACTTTAAAGGTGTTGAAGTCACTTGAATCAACAAAAGCCATTGTTGAAGAGCTCAAATCAAAGCTACAGAGAAAAGAAGATAAAGAAAACTGTGACATGAATGTTTTGAATCAAGCAAAGATGAATCTGTGCAAGACAACTAAAGATTTGGCTTCTATTCGTGAAGCTGTTGAGATACTAAACAAGAGATTGGAAGAGGAACGAGCTGCGTTAGAGAAGACAAAAGAGAGATTAAACTCTGAGAATGCAGCTGAAATGTTCAAGGAGATTCAGAGGTTAAGCTATGAAGCTAATGAGTTTAGTAGAACAGGGGAGAATGTGTGTTGTGCTGTTGATAAAGCTGTGGCTGAGATTGAAGACACGAGAAAGAGGATTGAAGAAGCTGAGATGCGTTTGATCGCTGCTAGGAAGATGAAGGAAGCTGCTAGAGAGGCTGAAGCTGTTGCAATTGCTGAAATCAAGAATGTTGCAAGAAGAAGGAGAAGAAGAAGAAATGGTGAGGAGACGATGCAGGAGGAGATTCTTGAGACGATTCAAGAAACAGCGAGAGAGATTAGAAGTAGTAGGAGGACACTTGAGGAAGGTTTGGAGAAAGTGAATACAGCGAAAACCGAATTTTCTGATCGGAGGAGGAGATCATCAAGTTCGGGCAAGTACAAGAACCGTTTTCTGATGGATGTGAATGGTGTGAATATGATGAAGAATGGTGATGGTACATCATCTTCAGTTGCTGTCTTGAAACCGACAATGTCGATTGGGCAGATACTTAGTAGGAAACTACTTCTTGCAGATGAGTCAGCGATGATGATGAATGGGAGAGTTTCTTTAGGTCAGATTCTT
>OVBW01003252.1:0-10453 GCA_900406355.1 Erysimum pusillum
TGTTTTTTTTTCCTTTTTTTTTTTTTTTTTTTTTTTTGTCAAAACTGTTTGCCTTCTTTTGGATGTCATATTGATGCAAAATAGACATAATGCTATTTAAAATAATAAAGTAAAAGCACGTTCAGTAACATAACAATAATGTCAATATTTATATAAATATAGATGCACAACTTTTATAAAATACGGTTTTATCTATCTTTGTAAGAACTCATAATTTCTAGTTCTACATAAAAATATGTTACATATTGATATGTAGGTATATATATTTCACTTCAATTTCTATGACGCTTCATTCAAAGCCAATACCCAAAATCTAACAAAATGCATTTAGGACCAAGGCGAGATATTATATTACAAGAGAGAAACACAACACTTTCCAAAGCGAGATACACATGCTACAATGGTTATCACTTGGCCAGGATTAAAGATAACTGCTTAAGTTTAACGCATGTTTCTGTTAAGGAGACCTTGGAAAGATAAATAAAGATCTTTGTTATCTTCCCCAAATATCTCATCTGCTTTCCTCAGAGTTTCCTGTCAAAAGCATCAACTTTTTTTAATCCCTAATCTGACCATAACCAAAGAAAAAATGAGGCACGAAAGACGGTTTTTTTACCTCTCGGGTTTGCTTCTGGGCGTTGAGCTCCTTGATGTTAGCTAAGAAGGAACTGAATTGTTCATAGGATAATCGGCTCCTGAAAATGACGGATGAAAAGAAGTCAACAATTTTAAACTTTGGTTAATGATAAACACGACACTAGCTTAGCTAGGACAAGAACTGAAGAAAAAGCCTCACCTGGCTTGCCGGAAAAATTCTTTACCATCCATCCGAGGTGTACGAGCTGAAAAAGAGTTTTATACATAGTATCTATGAGAGAAGCATAAACTTGAGCTTTACCAGTTTATACAAGCAACAATCTTTAAGATCCTATAAACCTGGGAGTGTGCGGTTGCGAGGTGGAGAATTTGCAGCTGATGATTGCTGACTTGAAGGGTACCAGAGAGTCGACTGTGTGGGAGAAACTGCACCTGATGTTCTTTTAGGAGAACCCGCTGCAGAGTACCCTCGAGGGGATACACTTGTGGAGATAATCTTTGGTGTTGCGGTTGGTGTAAGACGTGGAGAGATGTATTGTGTCATTGAAAATTTGTTTCCAGTGTATTTCGAAGCTGCAAAGTAAAAAAATTCATATGTTGTTCTTTAGTTGCAACATAGAGATAAAAGCATAATATTGTATGCTTGATCTAAAGTTACCTTCGACAACTGGATTGTTCATGTCTGTGGTAGATCCACTGTAGTGCGCATTGGTCCTTTCAGCTGCATGGTTGAAAGATGAATACCTAAGTCACAGATAGACCATAACAAGACAAATCTTTAATTTGAAAGTAGATATTGATGCGATACCTCTGCCTGGATATGATCCAGGAACTGGCTGGTCGCATGTTCTAATATCAACAGGTTCTGTTTGCTGTAATAAGAAATGGAGAAGAAGCAAAATAGCATTCTCTTGAATTAGAGGCCAGAAGCGTGCAAGATAGAGAGAAATAGCAGGAAAAGCTAGAGGTCCTCAATGAAGTGCACTAAAAACATAAACAACAACAAGATAATGGGTAATAACAAAAGCTTGAATCTCTTACCGGACCACTCTCGTCACTTAGGGATTTGATTAACTGCCGCTTGAAGGTCTCCAACTAAAAATAAAGTATATTAACTCCCAAAGTATATGATGGAACTCTCTTATAATCCAAAATCAAACATAAAGCATCAGAAAACCAACAAAATGCTCACCTTAGCCAAATCACGGGTGAGTTTTGTTACAGTCATTGCAAGTGAATCCTTCTCCTTTGTAAGGTTCATCTTCAGCAGAAAAGGAGGACATTTAATTAAATTAAACTCAACCGTAGTTACAGCCTTATTAGAGCAGAGGAAACAAAAAAAGCATCACACCGAACTATTTGATTCTTGAGTAGATAAGTTCATTCACCGATATGAAGAAGAGCAAAAACCTCAATAGGCCAGAGCTGAATACATAACTACCTATCTACCACTTCAAGCAAACCAAGTTTCATAACAAACACACCAAATTGTTCCCAAATTTTGGAAATACCGTAAGTATCCTGTAACAAAGACAAGAAAATCCTGAATCTACTTGGTACCAGTCAAGCCCGAGACTCTCTATCCGTTAACAAGCAACTGTCTCAGCAAACAAAACAAGCCAATACCAGCGGAATTCCGAAATGTCTAAAATAAAGCAAAGAAGCGTTTGTACTCACATTGTCCTCGAGGACGCTCTTCAATCTCGAATCAGCCTCGCGGCAATCTCTCTCGAAGCGAGACGCCTTCTCCTCGAGCTCACGCACAACACTTTCCTTATCCAGAAGCTTCTGTCTCAATTCCACTACCTCAGAGTCCAAATTCGACACCCTTGAAGCTATCGCCATTGACGTTATCTTCCTCGCGAGATCCAGCTGCTCAAAAGGGTCCATCGGAATCACCGACAAGACCTCTTCAGGGAGTTCGAAATCTAGCTGGTCGTCTCCCATTTCTCCACCACAAGAATTGCCCCAAACGTCCCCTTCGACGCCGAAGAATTTCACCCTAAATTTTGGAGATGACAACCCCGAGAAGATTAGGGTTTTTAGCTCCCAAATTGTCCGATTGCCTGTCACTTTTGTTGCAGAAGATATCAAAAATGAGAAAAACCTTTACACCTGTCATTTACTCATTGGCTATATATCTTTTTCCTGTCTCTATTTTGAACTTTTCTTAGTTCAAATTTTAAGAAAGCACTTTTGCTTACTTTTCCCTCCAAACCAGAGAAAAAAACACCTTTCGATTTATTTTTTTGTGTCGACAAAAAGTCAAAACTATAGTACTAAAAAAAATAGAACAAAGATATCAAGAAAAAAAACAAAATAAAAATGTTAGTGCATTTCTGGTCCTACATTTCGTAATTATGACAAAATCGACATATGGTGACGTGAATTTACATTTATTTTGTGTTATTAAACTATTACATATTGGCCTATTGGGTTGTATTATTTAAGGAAATAAAATCCTTATCAAAAAAAATAAAAATCAGCATTTTCTGGTTACGAGTTGAGGTGTCACATCTATGTAGTTGAGCATAATCACCCAGACACGTATATAAACTACATACTCAATTTCGTATCTACGTCGATCCAATTTCCTTAAATGTTTAAAGACACAACCGGTTTGCATTTAATTATTTAGACGATTAAACAATTAATCGGATCCTAGTCTCCTCCACTTCGTTTGTATCGCCTGGTATACCAACCAAACCGGACTATGTACCAAATCGATGAGAGACAACAATTGGCTTTGAACATTTATTGCATTGTCCGGGACAGAGTGGTATCTTCGAGTATGTCTGTGGCGTATAGAGATATACACGCGTCCACACGATTATACACACACGCATACGTACATTCTCTATATATACACACATCTCGATGCCAAGGAAAGAAAAACATCATCTTCTGAATTTAATTTTGTTACTCGAAATAGACAAAAAAAAAAAGAGATGTATTGTCTCCAAGTTGCAGCTTATCACTTGTTCTTCAACGCATCTCGGTTATGTTATCTTCTTGCTCTGATTATTTTCGTCTTTCTCAGATTCTTCGCTATTTTCCAGAATATCTCAGCAGTGAATCAAGTCGGCGAGCCCAAAACGGATACACAACAAGCTCAGGGAGATTTGAATGTAACGTTCTCTGGTTTTTTCTTAGAATCTGTTATCAAAGATATTGCTGATAGTGTTCTGTAATTAATTGTGTATTTATGTATTTTTAATGTACTTATCGTTATATTTACGATGTTAAAAGCAACATTCCAGCCACATCACTATCATAAGTTTCTTTACTCGATTCTTAAATTTTTATAGACTAGGTTTGACCGGAGCTTATAGGAGACTAGTGATTTGTGTTGGTTTCGTTGTCTTGTTATTATCTGGTTTGGAATCAATTAACATATGCGTTCGTAGTAGGACGAAGAAAAGGTTCGGTTTGATATCGCGATTTTTCATATACAGTAGGTGGAAAAAAAGAAATCGTGACTGTTCATATATTAATTATTCCGCTGCAGTAGTAAGAGACGAAATTAATGCTAACCAATCGAGACTCTTAAGACCGGCCGTCTTACCAAGCTCGATCCTATACAGACCGGTTTAAAATAACGGTAATTTCTTTCTTTTCAATATCCCCCAAAAGGCAACCGCAAAAAATTTCAGTACACCAATAAATTCCTAATCACCAACTTCATCATTTTTATTTCCTTCTTGGCAACATTTATATTTTTATTTTTTTGTTTATTTGTCTTTTAACTCACAGTTATAGGAGTATATTATTCGGCTAATTAATCAATTGTAAAGTATTTTCAGATTAGTATTATTTTTTAGTTTGCCGGTTAATGTATATTAGGCCTAATGTATGTTGTTAATTCGGTACAAATGAATACTAAAATCAGAGTCCGATTCAGAATATGATGGGCCTTCATTCTTGTAGAGGCCCAAACAAACTTGCAATTATTTCGGGCCGAATCGACAGGCCTCACATGTATAGCAGTTTGTATAGCTTTAAGATTACTTTTTAGGTCGGTTTTAATTTACTGTATCTAGTACTATCTACTACTACTAGTTTTTTGGCTTTCGTCACGTCAGGTTGAAGATAGTAATGCCTAGGGGTGTCAAAATGGTTTAAAATTTGTGGTTTGACTCAAACCAATCCAACCCATTAGCTTATTGAGTTTGTAATTTGAGTCTTAAATGAGTCATTTGGTGAAAATGGTTCATGGGTTTAATGGTTTGGGTTGTAATTAGTTTGGTTAAAATGAGTTGATGAGTTGGACAAAAACCAAACCAATACAACATAATCGATTTTGAATACCAAAGCAAACCAGTCTCTTTCTCTCAAACACAAAGAAAGTGAAGAACGACTCTGCGAAGACGACAATTCTCTCAGACCATTCGGACGATTCGTCCTCTGATTCGGCGGTGAAGCACTTGCGTGATCGTTGGGAACTTGCTTCGGTTCTCAATTTCTTAAGGTTCGAATCTCTTTCGCTTCTCTCTCTTCTCGTTCATACCAAATGGTTATGAGTTTGATTTCTAGGGATTTGTTAGGGATTTTGCTGTTTGGTGCTTCTGAGTTTCTCTGTTCTTCTGGGTTTAAACAGGCTACGAATTGCCTCAAAGCAGCGGAGGAGAAGTGGGATTCGAAGGAACGTTTTTATTGAATCAATTTCGGCATATTACTAGTTTCTGTAAGTTTGTGGATCAATATTCTTGTGTTAATGTTCGAGTTAGTGAATTTGGAATTGGATTGTTGTGATTCTCAATATTCATCGTCGTAAAGTGCTTCAGATGATGTTTTAATTATCTCATTGCTTCTGATTATTGTGGGTTGGGGAGGTTAAAGTCTTGATCTCACTGACTTTTCATTTTCGATGATGATGTTTTGTTCTCTGATGGACTAGAATTCTGAGTCTGAAGTTGTGTATTCTTTACTAGTGTAACGTGATCTAGATGATAACATTATTGAAGTGTTTGTTGTTTACTGTTTTTTTCCGGTAGTTCTTAGTGTGGTTGTAAATGTGCAGAGCTTGATCTAGTTATTGGGTTTGTTGTTAAATCTAGATGATAACATTATCGTTTATTTAATGGCATTCTGAGATAAAAACTGATTCAATTAGCTTCTTACAGTAGCACTATTTCTGAACCTGTGCTTTGTTTATTTAAGCCGATCTGAGATACAGGACATGACCTGAGATACAGTAGCAATAACTTATTAGTTATTACCAAGCTTGGCCTGTTGTTTGTATACGATCTAGAGACTGCTTCTGCTATCTGGACCAGACCCAATTTTCTGATTAGCATTAGATGATCATAACCCCTTTAAGTAGATTAGTTATTAATTTGGTTAAGTTGCTTGGTTAAGTTGATATGATCATGATTTGTTTCTCTGTTTTATGCTTGATGATGAAGGTAAAATACTAATGTTTATCAATTGATTTGCTTCACTTGGATTAGTTATTAATATCTTCACTTATAAATTGTAGATGACAATGGCGAGATAGTTATTATTCGATCGGATCCAAATAGTATGGAAGAGAGCAGCATACTAGGAACTCAATAAAACCAAAGCTGGAAGATGCTTAGTTACGATCTGTCTTTTCTCTCATCTTCTTATTAGGTTCTGTTTTGTGTTTATGAGAATGATTGAGCTTGTTTGAGACTAAAAATATGTTGATTCTACGATTTGGGCTGTTACTTTAAGACTTGTATACTTTTGTTACTGCTTATACGATTTGAGACTAGAGCATTGAAAATTGTCTACGATTTGTTATTGCTTCTACGATTTGAGACTTTTGTTACTTTTGTTACTGCTTCTACGATTACAGTAATTTTTTAGCTTTTTGAAAATTATCTCTGTCAGTTTCCGATGCAAGAACCCACCAAATAAGTGATGATGATGATGATGATTAGATAAGGTTAAGTGATGATGATGATGATGATGGTGGTGATGATTATGATGATGATGGTGATGATGATGATGGTGATGATGATGGTGATGATGATGATGATGATGATGATGATGATGATGATGATGATGATGGTGGTGGTGATGAATTGATGATGATGATTTTAGTAGATTAGTTATTAATTATTAGTTTGATGATTATATAAATTATAAAAAAAAAATTATTAAATGGGTAAACTCATTTAACCCATTAATCCAATAATTTAAATGAGTTATGGGTTAACTCAAACCATTTACTAAAATGAATTGGATTGACTCATGATCCATTAAATACTAAGTCAATGTGGTTATGGGTTGGTTTGGTTTGGTTGAACCATTTTGACATCCCTAGTAATGCCCTAAAAATAATTACAGTAGTAATACGCATACTAGAAGATGGCTCCGTACAGGGGTAAAGAGAAAAGAAGGACAGGCAGAGAGTTGGTGGGTCACACTCTGTATGAATAAATGACCGTACAACCATACCCACCTGCCACTCTTTAATACCTTTAATTACACGTCATTTAAATCATCAAATTCTTTATTTTGATTGTCATTTTTAAATAAACTTGTCTGTTCACATTTTTCCCTCCTTGGATTGAATTGAACCCATCCATTTTCTAAAAAATCTCGCTTATTTTGTACGTGTATGGAAATAGTTGAAAAGTCGTACTGAAGAACATATACAACTTAATGAAATTATTAAATATGTCGTTTCAGTTTGTTTGTTTTTTCCTGTTAACATGCCGTTTAGTTAGTGTAACATTTTATTTAAATTAAAGACAAAAATTACATATAATTATCCAAAACGCAAAGGGACAAGAGTGTCGTGAACAACTTGTCTAGTGATTCCGAAAATGGTCGATGTATTGTTGTTTATGTCTCGATGTCTTTTATATAGCTGTAACTGTTTGAGTTCTTTAAAGTGAAGAAATTGTATGTTTGTAACATGCGAATAACGTTTAGCAGACAAGAAGTGCTTGAAATATTCGTAACATTAAAACCAAAATAAAAAAAAAAATGCTTGAAATATTAAAATGAACTAACATATATTTGTTATGTTCGTAATGTTGAGGAAATTATATATAGTGTCGGGCAGATTTAATAGAAACGATAATAAATAAATAAAAAGTAATAATAATGAAATAATCGACAAAAACGAAAGGCCCGGCTTTTCTCGATTGATATTTCATTTCTGTACTATTCTATTTGACTCTTGGTCTCCGCAGAGATTTCATCCAACCATCTAGATGTATTGACAAATTTACTTAAAATACCAAACAAAACTCCAAATTTATTATCAGTACAATATTTTTTTTATTATTTATTGAATCAAGTCTACTGAACCACCAACCACATAAATAAGGTTTTCAAAACATTTCCTGTTTCTTTCATCTTTGACCACAATGATGTAAGAACAACTTGTTAATCATACTCGAATTTGATTTTAAACAAAATCACGGACTATTTCGATTGATTGGTTTAAACTCCACTAGCTCAAATATATATAATTTTTTAATGTTAATAATATACACCATGAATAAAATAATAAATTTCAGATCATCAAAGACTTTTGGTAATTTATACGAACAAAATGGATTATGTTATATTGTTTCTTTCATTTGATAGTGTATAAGTCCATTTTAACTACTATTTTTCTACATGAATTATTTATTTTTACGTAGTGTTTTTTAATTGTAGTTAACCTACGTATTTTGATACTATTTGTAGTAGTATTTGACTAATTACAAAAATAAATGTAAATTTCCGTGGCTGTTGTACCTGGCAAGTACCGTCTATATGTACTCTCTCGGTCTCCTCTATGCTCTCGTCATGATCTTTCCATGTCTTCTCTCTCTCTATATAACTACCTCTGTCTCACTCTCTCTCGCATTTTCAAATTTATCTCTCATTACTTTAAACCGCCGGAGAAAAAAATGAAGCATCTAATCCGCCGCCTCTCTCGAGTCGCCGACTCATCCTCCGAATTCTCCATCCGCCGTTCCACCACATCCTTACGCAACCGCCGCGGTCACCACCGTCTCCACGCGCCGCCTCCGTGGTCGATTTGTCCGGCGAGAAGAGTCAACAGCGTCCCCGCCGGTCACGTGCCTGTCTACGTCGGCGAAGAGATGGAGAGATTCGTGGTGAGCGCGGAGCTTCTGAACCATCCGATCTTCGTCGGATTGCTAAACCGATCCGCTCAGGAATACGGTTACGCTCAGAAAGGAGTCCTCCATATCCCTTGCCACGTCATCGTGTTCGAGCGCGTGGTGGAAACGCTCCGATTGGGGGGATTCGAAGAGTCCGGCGAGTTACAGGATCTCGTCGCTTCGTTACTCTCCGATGATGAATTCATACCTGAAACTACAGAGTAGCTTTCAAGAAAAAGAATCCAAATCGGGGATTCCATATTTTCTCCGATTTTCCAATTTCTCGGTTTTGTAAATATATACCGGCCGGTTTTTTGTTTGATTCTATTTTCCAGTTAATCTATGTTCTAGCTGATGGAGTGACCAAATCAAATCGAAACTGAATCTGCAGAAATTGAAATAAATCTTCCGACGACTCTGTTTTTCTTGGCCGCCAATATAAAAGTAAAATAACAAAAGAGAAAACAAAAGAAACGTGCGTCCCACACGTTTCATGTACCGTTTGGGCTTAAGAATGATCAGATTAGCTCAATTTCGAAATTGCACGTTTTGCTTTTATAAGTCGTAAGTGTACCCCAAAAATAGTCATAAGTGTACAACCTTTACTAGGAAACGTACGGGTTAGTATATTTATGGATTGCGAAATTTTATTTCAAGAATGTATCAGACAATTTAGTTTGGATTATTCAGTTTTAAGTTTTTGGTTTACTGATTAAGCTTGCAGATTTTTTGAACAGATCGAAATCTATTTATCCGGAAAGTAATGAGAAGTTACCACGAACCAAAAACTTATTGTTTATAGCTAATTTATCCCTAACATTGGAGTATATGTTAACTCCAAGGATATATTCTGCATCCACCCAACCCAAAAATGAAGATAATATTTTAAGGTCTTGAAGAGTACGAATTTGTAGTTTATGGACAAGCACCGGGTTAGTTTCGTCATTTAAAGAAGAGTATGGATTTCTGTGCGCACCGTACGGATCCATCAGATAAAGTACCGAGAGTTGCAACAAAAGGAAAAATGATTGCCAGCTACACGAACTATACGCCAACACATCACCACACATGCAGACTATTTTAATGTCTCGCTAACTACACGAACTATTGGTATTACATACGGACATCCCCAAACTATCATCGGTTATGTGTGCAACACCATAACCATCATTTCCAGATAATATAAATGTCTTGTTAACTACACGAAGTATTTCTTTATTTTGTCAACTACACGAAGTATTTTTATCAATTTTTTTTTTAAAAACAATAATTAGAAAATGAAAAAATAACTAAAAAGTAAATATTACACTATTATAAATTATATATACATTTTTTTTAATGCATTATACTTTTCAGTTAAATTAATTTAACTAATTTAATATTTATTATATTAAATTTTTAAAAAATTAAAATAGTCACTTAGTTATATTATACATCATTATAAGTTACATAAAACTAAATAATATATCAATGTAAATTATATAGTTCTAAAAAATATCACTTAGTTCGATGTAGTACCGAAACCTTCATGTATCGATACATATGGTTTGTTCCACATCTTTCAAATTTACAACCATAATAAAACGCAATAAATCCATATGAGCTCATACGAAAATCTATCAAAATAAATATATATATATATATATATATATATAAAAGAAACTGAAAGGCGGTAAAAATTTAGTTTTTTTTCATTAATTCGACGATATATTAAAAAAAATCTATATTTACCTGTAATTATCGACGGAGTTAAAAAAAGAAAA
>OVBW01003253.1:3020-13060 GCA_900406355.1 Erysimum pusillum
ACCTAAGAAACACACACACATAAAGATTCATGTAGCGATTCATAACAAAAAACAGAGTAGTGTATATGAAAACAGAGGAATAACAGAGTACATAGTGTATATGAAAACAGAGGAATTTGGGATACCAAAGAACAATGAAGGAGTCGCCGGAAGGAGACTGGACAAGTAGCTGGGAGACATTGACACGTTGGAGTCGCAAGTGGTTCTCCAACTCAGGGAAGTTATGCAAGGGAAATCTGACATAGCCACTCACCGGAGAGACTAGACCAGATTTAGAAGAGAAATCGGTCGGACCGGTGTAGTCGGAGCCAACACTGTTCAAGTAGAACTTACTGTCTCTGTCTGAATACATGACGGGAGATGAACCAAAGGCAGGGCAAGGTACGTCGAGGCGAGTCCACTCCGAGTCACCAAGTCGACAAAGACTAAGCCTAGACCCGTAAAACCTTACCGCGACAACACAATCGGAAGAGGAGACAGAGACATTGAGAAGACGTTCGGTTTCGTCTTTGGTTAAAGGTGGTAAGGAGATTGTCTTTGAAGGGTTGTTTAAGATGTTGGTGAGACGCACTGTTGAATCGCGTTTGTTCATCATAGCTAACCATCCTCTCGACGATCCTATAGCCGAGCATTGACGGAGATCCTTGGACAGAATCTGATTCTCCATCTTCACATGCTCTTCTTTCGCCGGGTCGTATAAGTTCAAGTTGACAATCTTTCCGCCGCAAGGAGATTTTCCGACCGAATCTTTCCCGAGTAGCAGGTACGGAGTCGTCGTCGAGAATCCCGAACGTTTCAGGGGAGATGAAGAAAGCTTAGAGGAGATTCGGCTGAAAAGATGAGACATTTTGGAAAACCCTAGTTTTTCTTCTTGTGGAGTGGTTAGAGAATTTATTCTCCAAAAACTTGCCATAAAATACAGTCATCTCTTTCCTTGTAAATCGATTCTTTCAAATCAACAATTTATGAAATTTGAATTCAACACTTAAGGTAATAAGAGCTATTGGTAAAAAAGATTTTGAGTCAAAAACGAAGTGATCATGTGTCTTGTGATTCAAGATCCAATGAAGTCTTGAGAAGCAAGGAAAATTCTTAGAAGAAGAGTTTTTAAGAGGTCATGTAATCTGATATTATCACTAATTTAATCTTATCTCTCATTTTTTCATAGACTTGATTTGTCCGCAGATTAAAGTAAAAGAGACACTCTTTCTTAAAAAGCAAGAAAGTGTGTTGAATGATGCCTATTTTACTTTCAAACCAAAATGATGAAGTTAAAGAGAGAAGTAGTTAAATGTCAAAGAGGTAGATTGAATTCAGTTGATTTTGGTTATTTGAAAAACTAAGCTATATAATCCAGAGTTAAGCATGCTTAGTGCTAGCAACAGTGTTTTTCTAATTGCAAAGACTATTTGGTGGTGTGTATAAAAATGGCTTTCCATTAACAAGATTAAGATTAAGGAGATTATGTTTTATTCAAAAGACAAAAAAAGAAGATTATGTGTTTTTTTCAGTGCATGATTTGTCTCTTTTCTTATGTGTTTTACTTTTCACTTCTCACTATTTTTTTATTTTGCTATAATGTTTTTCTCTTTATCCTTGGCATTAATGTTCTCGATATTGTTGAAGGCTAAGAAGAGCATTTTTAAGGGGAATCTCTCATTATTGAGAGACTTTCTAATAAAATAATAAAAAAATAATGAAAAAGTAAAAAAGAGAATTAGGAAAGTTTCTCAAATGAGAGACTCAAACCATACTTGTTTTCATGTGATTAGTTCAATTTTATTTTATAAATTAAAAAATTATTTTAAAAAATAAACTATATTAAAAATATTATTATTATACAGAAGAGACTCAATAAAGTATCTGTCTTATGGAAATGCTCTAAGGATATATAATCATTGTAAAGGAAAGAAAATTATATGAAAAAGAAAAAAATCATTAAAATGCATGAATTAAGTGTCATTCCAAGGAAAACAAGAAAAAAAACCAAAACGAAGAGATTTGTTACAAAAAAAGATTTGACTCTCAACGTGATTTTGAAAACATGGATATGCTATATATAGACATTATTGAACACAAATTAAGTTGGAATGTGCTAAACATGTTTTTCATCAGATCACAAAACAAAAAAAAATAAGGCGATTTATGAAATGTTGGTGATACATAATGTGATACCATGTCTTTCATGTTTAGTATTTTACTAACACAAGCTAGCATTGCTTATAAGTTATGACTACATCATTAGAACATACGATGAAACTTTTTAGATATGATATCAAAACTAATTAGAACCCAAACGTACATGTATAAAAAACATACGCAAAAGATAACATAACCAAAAAAACTTTTTGTGACAAAAAAAAAAACAAAGAAAATTTTCATAGAAATGATTTTATAAAGGTTACGTCGAGGTTTTGGTTGTAAATTAACTAAACAACATTATAGTTTCTACGAAAATTTTGTAATGTTGTAGGTGGCCGATGAGTGGCGTCGGATGGATGGTAAAGAATGAGTAATAATAAGTTATAAAGTAAAGAAAGTGATGGTTAATTTTCAACAATACGATAGATCTGCTGATATAATATATAAGATAAAAAATATCACCAAACATAAACCAGTGTATTTAATAGAATAGAGGGGGATAAAAATTTTGTATTCAAACTTCAAACATAAGTCACACTTAGACTTACCGAAGTTCTAGTTATAATCATATCAATACATATTAAACCATATTGGTATAGTTATAATCTTGAATGACTGTTACAATCTAAATTCGAATCTAGCAATATAAAGTATTTTATAAGCAAATCTAATTCACTGAGGTAAGAGTAAAACACATATCAGATTTTTTTTTTTTTTTTTTTTTTTTCACATATCAGATTTTGTACAAAACTGTTTTTGAAAACTCGCATTATTTTAAGGGAGAATAGAATATATAGGAGGATTATATGATGAATTATCAATGTATGCATTCTAAAATCGAAAATTACTTTTTCTTAAATTACTCTTTTTATTAATTTCAATCATTGTTTTCAAAGATATCTTGTGAACAATAATGAAAAAGTTATGAGAAGACATATAATATATAGAATATGTATATTTTTTTTTATGATTTCTTATTTACAAAAATCGATCTAAAATAGTTAGAATACNCAATGAAAAAGTTATGAGAAGGCATATAATATATAGAATATGTATTTCTTTTTTTTATGATTTCTTATTTACAAAAATCGATCTAAAATAGTTAGAATACGTCTTCTGAAGTTAGATTACGTATTCTATACAATGAACATGTTCTTTGAAATTTAGATTACGTGTTCTATACCTTTTTCATGTTGTAAACAATTTAGAAGTGAATTATGTTCTGGAAAAATTAGAATTGCAATTTCTATTAAATTTATAATACATATTCTATAATTTACTATGTGTTCTACGAAAATTAGAATACTTTGTNTGTGTTCTATACCCTCTTCATGTTGTAAACAATTTAGAAGTGAATTATGTTCTGGAAAAAATTAGAATTGCAATTTCTATTAAATTTAGAATACATATTCTATAATTTACTATGTGTTCTACGAAAATTAGAATACTTTGTCTAATATTTACTCTTCGTCTAAACAAATTAGAAAATATATTCTTATATTTTCGCCTATATTCTACGAAAATTAGAACATAAATTCTGTGTAATCTAGAATTTCTTAAGAAAACAAAAAGAAAATATCAAAAATTTAGAAAAAAAATTCAACAGTTAAGGAAATAAAATCTTAAATTAAGGATACAGAATATTTTTGTTTAGATTACGTCTAGGTTTTTTATAATTTATATTCTGTTTAGAATTTCTTTTTTAATATCTAATTATACTTCCACGTTTCTTCAACATCTTTCTTCACATTTTCTAGTATACTTCGTGTAGTTAGGTATCTTTTTCCCATTTAAAAATCTNGAATTTATATTCTGTTTATTTTAGAATTTCTTTTTTAATATCTAATTATACTTTCACGTTTCTTCAACATCTTTCTTCACATTTTCTAGTATACTTCGTGTAGTTAGGTATCTTTTTCCCATTTAAAAATCTGAACGGTCAAATGTTGAGTTAACATCCAAAAAGTATAATTTGATTTGCATGCTATAAAAAGTACAACCGTGATATATTAATGGACCTATTCCGGTCCTCATACTCATAACGGTATATATTTTTGGATTGTAAATTGTTGCATCGCTTTGTTGTTCTTGACAATGCTTAAGTTAAAAGTATTTTCACTTAATGAGGCCTCTCTTTTTTTTTTTCTGACAACACTTAATGATGTCTCTAAAATGTGTGTTTACAAGATAAATTTGTGTAGGTTTTTTGTTGGAGCTTGTGAAAAGACAACTCTAGCTCCTCATATTATCAAAGAAGCTCAAAAGCTTNTCTGACAACACTTAATGATGTCTCTAAAATGTGTGTTTACAAGATAAATTTGTGTAGGTTTTTTGTTGGAGTTTGTGAAAAGACAACTCTAGCTCCTCATATTATCAAAGAAGCTCAAAAGCTTGGAGGTATTGTTCTTGAATCTTTCATCCTCAATACATTTGATTGAATAGGAACCTTGTGGCTTGTTACTAGAATCCATACTAGGATGTGAACACATATTTTCTAGTTTCTAGCGCGATAAGTTAGATTTGGTTTTGTGGAGTTAAATACAGTCTGGATTATGATTCTTACCTGGCTAACTTGATTGTATTCTTCACTCCATTAGCTTTCTCATTGAAGGAAATTAATAAAGAGGTTCTTAATAGTCGTCGAAATCTTGAGGAACCAGCTCTTCAAGATGTGAGAGAGAAGAAATGTACTTGGAGTTCTCCAAACTAATGTGTAGGTTTCGATAGAGCCAAAAACTAAACAAGATGCTACCAAAGCCTCATCGTCAAAATATAGTTTTTACTTTCACACTTACGGTAATTGGTCGTGGTCTTGCAACAGCATGTCTTCATAGGAGAGCTCAAGTTGTACATGATTTAGTTTAAGATCCACAAGACTTTAATAAGAAAAATGTAAGACCACTTGATGTGGCTCACATTGTCGTCGAAATCAAGAAACAATCCTTTTAATCTTTTATGTTACTTACTCAATGTTTAATTTGTATAGAGCCAAATACTGCTACTAAGTTAAAGATTCGATTAAAACAACTTCATGGAGTAAAAGATTTGATCCATCTATTTAAAAGAAGAAGATGCATAATATTATACATGGTGGTAAACAATAAGAAAGAAGATAAAAAATATAATGAAAATACGATTGAAAAGGTGAAAGTAGCTCAAAATAAGGTAGAAACACAAAGGAAAAAAAACGTTGTAGACTAAACTAATAATGTGAAAATGTAAAGGTGTTGGATGTAGGCCTAAGCATTTAGGTATCCATTCGACTTAGAGTCGGTTCTATTTGGATATCGGCTAATTTGGATAGAAATCGAGATTTATTCGGGTATTTCTAAAATTTAGTTTCGATTTGGTTCGTTTTTTCGGATTCAGATCAGTTTAGGTATTTGTGTTGAGTACCAAAAAATACCCAAAATATTACCAGGTTGGTGGTGACGAATCTATTCTTCGCCTAGTCTAGTAATTTCATCAAAGAAATTTGTCTGAAATTTGTAAAAAATATAATTGTATATAGTACACCTTGTTAAATAAATTCCAACACAATTTTCGTCAAATCGAGAGTCTGAGTTTAATATATTCCTCTTCATTATTTTTTTCTCTTTCTTTATCACCATTCAAAATATATAAAATATAAATGTTTTTTTAAGCTTTAAGAAAAAAAAAATATATAATATAAACTATTAATTTTTATTTTGTTTTATATGATTTAAAAAAAACACTACATGTAATTAACATGATACATGACATAACAATGAGTTCTCTATCATCAAAGTCCTTACATAACATTTTTTATAGAGAAATGCCCTCCAATACCACTAAAAAAGTTTTCTTTCCAAANACACTACATGTAATTAACATGATACATGACATAACAATGAGTTCTCTATCATCAAAGTCCTTACATAACATTTTTTTTTAATTATCAATATTTCCTTTAACAAACTGAACATCAACAAGTAGGATAAGGAATACCACATAATCCTAAAGCCTTGTGAGCTTCAGGAGATTTGATGTATTTACCTAAAGCTGGATTNAATCATCAATATTTCCTTTAACAAACTGAACCTCAACAAGTAGGATAAGGAATACCACATAATGCTAAAGCCTTGTGAGCTTCAGGAGATTTGATGTATTTACCTAAAGCTGGATTCTTCATGAAATCACAATAACATGGTTGTTGTGCTTTTAGTTTCCCANTAATTTAAAGTTTAAAAATTAAAAAAAATATTTTATTTTAGTGGTATTTTTGTCCAAAAAACAAAAATAGTGGTATTTTAGAGAATTGCCCTTTTTTTTAATCATCAATATTTCCTTTAACAAACTGAACCTCAACAAGTAGGATAAGGAATACCACATAATGCTAAAGCCTTGTGAGCTTCAGGAGATTTGATGTATTTACCTAAAGCTGGATTCTTCATGAAATCACAATAACATGGTTGTTGTGCTTTTAGTTTCCCACAACACTCTGGTGATGGTTGCGTTCCGACAAGTATCGCTGGTACACATCCTGTGATCTCAATATCAGTGCAAGGCGGTCTCACTGAATTTCCAACCACATTTGATTTAATCGGAGCCAAAGATGACAAGAGGACTAAAACAAATGTGACCAATACTAGTGATGTAAACTTCATGTCTTGATTTTCTAACAAATTCTAATGATTTGTTTTGTTTAAAGAGTCTTTAAGATTTTGAATATTTATTCTTAGAGGATATGAACTTGTAACTGAAAAGTCTGAGATTGTGCAATGAATATGTGGATTATGTCTCAATTTATCTTCCAATCACAAATTAATTAGAAAAATATCAAAATAAGAAAGAAATACCACATTATGTGAATTATGTCTCAATTTACCTTCTAATCACAAATTAATTAGAAAATTATCAAAATAAGAAAGAAATACCACACTTTGACCCAAAAAAAAAGAAAGAAATACCACATTATGTGAATGTGAATTAATGTTTCAATTTTTACTATAGTATGATTTGTTTTGTTTAAAGAGTCTTTAAGATTTTGAATATGCTATTCTTAATGATAGTTAAGTTATATATTATACATGTATATCATGAGGATATAAACTTGTAACTAAAAAGTGTGAGATTGTGCAATGAATAGGTGGATTATGTCTCAATTTATCTTCTAATCACAAATTAATTAGAAAATGATCAAAATAAGAAAGAAATACCAAAACTATAGCTAGTTCTAATGCATAAAGGAAAATACTAAGCTCAATAATAACATATCATTCTTCTGACTTTTCTCTGTCTTAAGAACAATAGTCTTATAAGAACTTACGTAAAAAAAGACACTTGTGGGAACTAACTCAAATTGTTTCTTCAGACATTAGGAGCTGGATGAAGAACACTGAACATTGAACATTGAGAGCATGTTTTGCCTACATTTCGAAGTATATATACTGATGTTGCATCTTCTTTTACAGGTTGTGCCAACATCAGATGAATCAGGTTGTTCTTGTACACTTAATGTGGCTCACATTATCGTCAACATTCAAAAAACAATCGTTTTATATCTTTTATGTTACTTGCTGAATCCTGAATGGTTGGGTTGTACAGAGCCAAATATTGCTAAGAAGTTCGATTAATACAACTTCATGGAGTAAGGATTTGATCCATCTGTTTATAAGAACAAGAAGCATAATATTATAAACACTGAAGAATAATGCAAGAAACAGAATCTTCTGATTGAGTTTTAAGGAGAGGTACAAAAACGCAAACAAGATTACACACCAATTGATCTACCTAATCAAGCTGATCTCCACAAGCAACTGAGAGACACCATCTATGAAGACTCGAAAATGGCGTAGAGAATATAAAAATGCGGAAATCGAATGAGCAAACCAAGAAAACACTGCCAGAGATCTTCCCAGAGGAGGTTGAAACCTAACCTAAACCAACTGGTTATGTTACAATTTCTACAACAAAAAAAGTTATCTTATTGGGTTCACAAAACATACCAAAATGCAGTTTTCAGGAATTAAACTAGTCATAACCAATAAACTCATCACTTTGGAGAAGTTTGATTCTTTCATCACCCACGCTGGTCAAGGTTCCATTTTTAGTGGCAATGGAGGAGAGAACATTGAGCTTCCTTTTTGAACCTGGACATCCTTCTTGTGTTCGTTACTTCCCGGGTGATTGACGTTTCGTGTAAGTATTGCATCCCCTTCACTGCCCTCAGTAGAAGAGTCTTCATTTTCAGATTGAGTTTCTTCTTCTTCATCTTCTTCAAAGCTCTCGTTTTCCTTCGGAACATCTTTGATTTCCTCAACCTCATTCCCATTCCTTTTATGTTCTCCATTTCCATCGTTTGATCCGCTTGTCGAGTCATCTTCCTCGCTTGTGCTTGACTCTGGTGTATCTCCATACACCTTATACACATTCCCATTCTCATCAAAGCTCACAGTTTTCACCACCCGGGTTGTTTTCCCTCCACTTCCTTTCACCAAAACCTCATTCCTAGTTTTTGAACTATTCTTCCTTCCATTATCCCTGGACATCACGAAGGTTTCCTCGCTACTATCAATTGAATCATCCTCTGCACTCGAAGTTACGTCACGTGTATCTCCATACACCTTACATACATTCCCGTTCTCATCAAAGCTCACAGTTTTGACCACCCGGGTTGTTTTCCCTCCACTTCCTTTCACCAAAACCCTGTTCCCAGTTTTCGAACTCTGCCTCTTTCCATTATCCCTAGACATCACAATGGCTTCCTCGTCACTATCAACTGAATCATCCTCGCCACTCGAAACTAGCTCATGCGCATTTGCATATACCTGACACACATTCTTGTTCTTGTCCACTACAATAAATTTCCTAACCGGAGTCTTCACTACATCACCTTTTATCACAGCCCCGGTTCTAGACTTAGAGCTACCAATCTTTCTCTTATCAACAGAACTCATTGAAACTTCTTCACTATCATCAGTCATGTCTGCATTGTTATCTTCATCCTCACTAGAAGTAACAACGATTTTCCCCACTCGGTTCCTCGGTTTCTCAATTGTTCTGTCTTCCGCTACACCCTGAGGCTTTTTGCCATTAAGTTTGCTACGGCTACTCACACTTATTGCAGACTTAGCAACAAAACCATACCTTTTAACAACACAATCATCAACATACTGCAAAAACCTCACCAAATCTCTACTCAATGAGCTCTTACTACTTCGTATCATTGGATCAATCTTACCCTAATAGACACAAAACAATACTAAATCAAAGATCACGAAACCTAAAAAAGACAGAACTTTCAAAGGATTCAAAATGAGTTTAGTACCTGAATCGAATCAAGTTGAAGAAGCAAGTCTGTAACTTTCCGAGAAACAACCTTGAAATCGAAAATGGGTTTCCCAGAAACCGAAAATTTGAGAGACAAGAAGCTAGATTTGATCATTGCAAGCTCCTTGAGTTGTCTAAACGACATGGATCTATGAACAAGGTAAGAGCGGAAATGAGTTTGAATGACACGCGCTGCAGAATCTTTAAGTTTAGAGTGTCGATCTCGACGTTGGTCATAGAAAGATGAAAACTTTTCGAGTGATGATTCAAGATCATCGATTTTGCGAAGAAGACAAGACAGAACAACACTGTCGTATTCTCGTGGTTGTGGAACATTCTTTTGTTGGCGCAAAACACGGTGTTGACTTCTAATAACATTGAAGTTTTGACATGAAGATTCGCAGGAACATTGTGTTTCTTGTTGATGATTTTGGAGGTAAGAAGCGACGAGATGAAGAAGATTATCTTCTGTGCAGCAGTGTGGTGACGTGGCGACTTGAGGGGTTATAAAGTGGTGGGTTTGGTGACATGAGCAGCTGTGATTGTGGTTGTGGTGGTGACGAGAAGCCATGGAATTGACGGCGGAGTTAACTAGATTGAGAAAG